>BOPN01004404.1:120000-125731 GCA_017312705.2 Penaeus japonicus | reverse complement strand
TATTTATATATATATATTATATATTTATATATATATATTATATATTTATATATATTTTTTTTTTTTTTCCCAAAATTCTCAAGAAATCATGTGTGATGGTCATTTTAACACTTGATATTGATTTTTAAAAATAATTTTCGAACTGACAGTCATAATAAGAGTTAAGAAACTTTATGAAAAACTTGAAAATCCAATAATAAAAAACAAAAACAATACAGTTGCTACTTCAGAAAAGACGACGCTATCCTGACTGCATAGCGTAATCAAACAAACACGGTCATCAAAGATTATATTGACACACAAATGGAAACAGGCCATCGCAATTGAAGTCATTCAGAGGCCCATTCCACAATAGATTGGTGTTGAGCATCGCACAGTACTCGTCGTTCCCAGCGTTATCTGGCTGCCGAGGACCCCAAGCCGAGGCGAGGACAGGTCTTCCATCGGGCCAGAGCCAGGATCCGTTGCTTCCAGGGCTGCGTGTTGCGCCGACTCGGACATTAATTATACCTGGAGATAGGGAAGGGTTGTGAGAGTTGGAAGGGAGAGTGCAAGATTGTAAAATTGATTTTAAGAATCTGTAATCCCTTTTCCATAACCAGCTCCATCTAATCCTCCCCCCCCTCCCCCTCTTCTCTTCTCTTCTCTTCTCTTTTCTCACCCTCCAGCAGAGCCACCTAGCTGCACCATTACGTATTTGTCCCTCTTCCCCCTTTACTAGTCCTTTCTCGCTCTCCGTTTCTCCCTACGTCTTTCCTTGTCCATCTCCACCTTTACCATTCACGTCTCTTGCCTCAGCACACTCACCTAGCTCAAGCAAGACGTAGTTCCTCAGCGCCATCAAATTGGTAGGCGATGCCAACCCTGCACCCAACCCACTGCAGTACTCCATGGCCCCGCTGTAGGTGCGCTTCTCGTTCTCTCCCGTGACCATAATGCATTCATCAGCCATCAAGGTAAACGGGTGGGGACACAGGGGTGATGCCTCTGGGTAGGTAGAGGGAGATCAAAGTCATGAAGGGTGGAAGGAGTTATAAGAATAAATGAACAAAGGTTATTTTTTCCCTTGATGCTGCACTGAAACAATCAAATTACTGGTAAGTCATTTGAAGAAGAATGACAATTACAATGAGATGCAAACTGAAATTTAATATAAGAATACTTACCATCTATGCGTAAAGGTCCTTGGGATAAGGGATTCGGAAGGCCTACAGATCCAGCAGTTGTGGGCGTCTCTATGGGTATTGTCGTGGTTGCAGTGTCCTCCGAAGGAACTCCTGTCTGAAGGGGGTCTGTAGGAACTGGTGGCTCTGTGCTGACTAAAATGTTTGCGATGATGCTGGGAATGTCCAATGCTTCAGGGTTGATGACGTTGTGTACACTCTCTTTAGGAGGAACACCTGAAGATGAAATTCCAACCTGGACACCCGGGCATCTACCATCAGGTACTACACACTTATTGACTGTGTGCTTCTTCGGACAACGAGTATTGGTCGCAGCAGGAACGCAAAGGCCGTGACCCAAGAGCGTCGACGGGTCCCACGTAAAACCTAAAGGACACTCATGCTTTATGTGACGGAATCCAGTGCTGATGGCAACGCACTCGTGGTATATATTACAGAGATAGAGATCCCCGAACCGCCCCTCGGTTTGGCAGGAAAACTTCTGTGCGGTCCACGAGCAAGGGTCCTCGCATTGCCCCGTAATTTCGTTGAACATGAGCTCACCCAGGAGAGGGTCTCCGGGGCATTTGAAGGCTTTCTGTACCCAGCCTTGGATGGCGAATATGCAGACGAAATAAGTTCTGCAGTCAGGGATGTAGGAAAAGATACCCATGCCTACACTCCTACAGTTTGGCAACCCTGATCGTGTTTTACACTGAATTTCCTTCTCCGCAAAGACCATATTACTGGGACACTGGTAGAGGGTGTAGTCGGTCATCACATCGTCGCAGAAGAAGAATTTCCGGTCGTCGTAATGATCGACCTGAAATCTGTTCCGCTTATGGCATAAGCATTCGCCTGGCCGTTCTGGGTAGCACACACCGCCCCCAAACGCTTCTCTGCTGTCACATCTGCTTGGCATTTGGCAGGTATAAGGGAAGGCAGCCTCACTGATACAATTCACCACAGTGGTGCAGTCGGCACAATAAAACCCATTTGGCACTCCTTTGCAGATATACGAGTAATCTTCGTCGACGGTAGTGCCTTTCCATAGTCGAGAATGTAGTTGTTGGCAGCTGCTCTATTTGGGATAGAAGTTATTAAGTGAGAGAGAGAGGGAGGGACGGAGGGACGGAGGGAGGAAAAGGTGGTCTGGCTGGGAGCGTGATACATCAATGCCAAACGTGGTTTTGCTGTCAATGGTTTGTCCCCGTTTAATGCCAGAATAGATAGTCAAGACATTGTTAAACGATCTTTCTCAAGCTATTCTGTACAGGGAGAAAGGGAGGGAGAAGAGAGAGACGGAAGGAGGGAGTAAGGAGGAAGGAGGAGGAGAAGAGAGGGAGGAAGGAGGAAGGGGGAGGAGAAGAGAGGGAGGGAGGAAGGAGGAGAAGAGAGGGAGGGAGGAAGGAGGAGAAGAGAGGGAGGAAGGAAGGAGGAGAAGAGAGGGAGGAAGGAGGAAGGAGGAGGAGAAGAGAGGGAGGGAGGAAGGAGGAGGAGAAGAGAGGGAGGGAGGAAGGAGGAGGAGAAGAGAGGGAGGGAGGAAGGAGGAGGAGAAGAGAGGGAGGGAGGAAGGAGGAGTAGAAGAGACACATTCACACCTACCATCAAACACACACACACACACACACACATTCACACCTACCATCAAACACACACACACACAAACAAACATAGATAAACCCCTTACCGTGTCATCTGCCTCAAAGCATGCCATGACCACTGGGTTATAGACCCCGCCATTACATGATCCACGATGCACGATCAATTCTCCATTCGAGTCAGGAATGCAGTCAATATAGGCGCCACAATCTTCAGTGTCTTCCCAGCGCCCTTCATCATGACACACAGATCTTGCGTGGGAAAATAGGGAGGGAGGACTTTTCATTTCTACAGTACGTGGATACGTATATCTCTGTATACGTGCACATCTAAATATATACACACATCTATGCATACATACATATACGGGAGGAGGAGAAGAGAGGGAGGGAGGAAGGAGGAGAAGAAGAGAGGGAGGGAGGAAGGAGGGAAGAGGGAGAAGAGAGAGGAGGGAGGGAAGGAGGGAGGGAGGGAGGGATGGAGGAAGGAGGAGGAGGGAGGGAGGGAGGGAGGAAGGAGGAAGGAGGAGAAGAGAGGGAGGAAGGAGGAGGAGAGAAGAGAGGGAGGAAGGAGGGAGGGAGGGAGGAGAGGGAGGGAGGAAGGAGGAGAAGAGAGGGAGGAGGGAGGAAGGAGGAGGAGAAGAGAGGGAGGAAGGAGGAGGAGAAGAGAGGGAGGAAGGAGGAGGAGGAGAGAGAGGGAGGAAGGAGGAAGGAGGAGGAGAAGAGAGGGAGGAAGGAGGAAGGAGGAGGAGAAGAGAGGGAGGGAGGGAGGGAGGGAGAAGAGAGGAGGAGAAGAGAGGGAGGGAGGGGAAGGAGAAGAGAGGGAGGGAGGAAGGAGAAGAGAGGGAGGGAGGAAGGAGGAGAAGAGAGGGAGGGAGGAAGGGAGGAGAAGAGAGGAGGGAGGAAGGGGAGGAGGAGGAAGAGAAGGAGGGAGGGAGGGAGGAGGAGAAGAGAGGGAGGGAGGAGGAAGGAGGAGGAGAAGAGAGGAGGAAGGAGGAAGGAGGAGGGAGAAGAGAGGGAGGAAGGAGGAGGAGGAAGAGAAGAGAGGGGGGGAGGAAGGAGGAGGAGAGGAGGGGGAGGGAGGAAGGAGGAGGAGAAGAGGAGGAGGAGGAGGAGGAGAAGAGAGGGAGGAAGGAGGAGGAGGAGAAGAGAGGGAGGAAGGGAGGAGGGAGGAGAAGAGAGGGAGGAAGGAGGAAGGGGGAGGAGAAGAGAGGGAGGTGGAGGAAGGAGGAGAGAAGAGAGGGAGGAAGGGAGGAGGAGGAGAGAGAGGGGGGGAGGAGGAGGAGGAGGAGGAGAAGAGAGAGGGAGGGGAAGGGAGGAGGAGAAGAGAGGAGGAAGGAGGAAGGGGGAGAAGAGGGAGGGAGAAGAGGGAGGGAGGGAGGGAGAAGAGGGAGGGAGGGAGGGAGGAAGGAGGAGAAGAGAGGGAGGGAGGAAGGGAGAGGAGAAAGGAGGTGGAGAAGAGAGGGAGGGAGGAAGGAGGAAGGAGGAGGAGGAGAAGAGAGGGAAGGAAGGAAGGAGGAAGGAGGAGGAAAAGAGAGGGAGGGAGGAAGGAGAAAGGAGGGAGGGAAGGAGAAAGGAGGAGGGAGAAGAGAGGGAGGAAGGAGGAGGAGGAGAAGAGAGGGAGAAGGAGGAGGAGGGAGAAGAGAGGGAGGAAGGAGGAGGGAGAAGAGAGGGAAGGAAGGAAAGAGGAAGGAGGAGGAAAAGAGAGGGAGGGAGGAAGGAGGAGGAGGAGAAGAGAGAGAGGGAGGAAGGAGGAAGGAGAAGAGAGGGAGAGAGGAAGGAGGAGGAGAAGAAAGGGAGGGAGGAAGGAGGAGGAGGAAGAGAAGAGAGGGAGGGAGGAAGGAGGAGAAGAGAGGGAGGGAGGAAGGAGGAAGGAGGAAGGAGGTAGAGAAGAGAGGGAGGGAGGAAGGAGGAAGGAGGAAGGAGGAAGGAGGTAGAGAAGAGAGGGAGGGAGGAAGGAGGAAGGAGGAGAAGAGAGGGAGGGAGGAAGGAGGAGGAGAAGAGAGGGAGGGAGGAAGGAGGAGGAGAAGAGAGGGAGGGAGGAAGGAGGAGGAGGAGAAGAGAGAGAGGGAGGAAGGAGGAAGAAGAGAGGGAGAGAGGAAGGAGGAAGGAGGATAAGAAAGGGAGGGAGGAAGGAGGAGGAGAAGAGAGGGAGGGAGGAAGGAGGAGGAGAAGAGAGGGAGGGAGGAAGGAGGAGGAGAAGAGAGGGAGGGAGGAAGGAGGAAGGAGGAAGGAGGAGTAGAAGAGACACATTCACACCTACCATCAAACACACACACACACACATTCACACCTACCATCAAACACACACACACACAAACAAACATAGATAAACCCCTTACATTGTCATCTGCCTCAAAGCATGCCATGACCACTGGGTTATAGACCCCGCCATTACATGATCCACGATGCACGATCAATTCTCCATTCGAGTCAGGAATGCAGTCAATATAGGCGCCACAATCTTCAGTGTCTTCCCAGCGCCCTTCATCATGACACACAGATCTTGCGTGGGAGAATAGGGAGGGAGGACTTTTCATTTCTACAGTACGTGGATACGTATATCTCTGTATACGTGCACATCTAAATATATACACACATCTATGCATACATACATATATATGTATATATATTTCTATATATACATATATACAAAAAAACATGTATACATATATATCAAAAACACAATATACAAAAAAATACACATGTTTACACATATACAATATAGAAAAAACTACTCATGTATACAAAGAGAAAAAAATGCAAAAATATGTATATATCTACACACACGTGTATATACATATATCTACACACACATGTATATACATATATCTGCGCACACATGTATATACATATATCTACATACACAAGTATATACATATATATACATATACATGTATATATATATATAAACATATACATACACATACACGTATATATACATACACATAAACATATATATACATA
>BOPN01004404.1:100000-102500 GCA_017312705.2 Penaeus japonicus | reverse complement strand
CTGCACAGAGTAGCCTTGTGCAGTAAAGAAGTCTCTCATTAGGACACCAAAACTAGGCAAAGTTAGGTAGGTCATTGGGTTAAGATTTTGTAAGCGAAATATGCCCCGAAGTAGGACGAGGTAGCACAAAGTGCTTTAAGAAAAGAGACCCAGATTGTGTAAACCAGGGTGCCGCTCATTAATTTCACTATATATGAATAATAGAGGTTGAGAGGAATCCATCGATACCACTTTCTGTGGTATTGCAACGCATACATTCGGGCACTCATCATATATATATACATGTATATATATATATAAATATATGTATATATAATATAACATATATATTTTAGAAAAAATAATAAGCTTACGGTCATAAGTGGGAATGCAAACGGCCATCTGTTGGGAGAGTGGAAAGAAGAATGAGCATGCCTTAGAGCATATGAGGGTCGACCTGTATGGTCCTCACCAGTGCTATTTTGGCGATTATGTTTTCAGTAGCTGCCATGCTATGTTCGATGTTAAGGGCGTCCATATGTCAAATCATGTAACGAATGCGGTATTCTAGACGCAAAAAGAGTGCGTGCCTGCGAAGTTGCTTCAGTTAAACACTTTTCAACCGTTCCAAAGTTAACATGTTTCGGATGAATAACACTGTCCAAACGACAAATTCATAAGAGAAACAACAATAATAGGTAGCACTAACAGGTGATAATTTGACTTCTTGCAGAATCGTCGTTGTACTTGTTCCTAGTTAAAGAATTGACAACCATTTCATGGTTGAACGCGCTGTTGGTAACACCACCCTACGCTTGATCAAAACAAACGGGATGAGAGGGATCGTGTGTTTATGAACAGATCTTCCTTATTTTATCTTTGTATATACTGTACATATATGCGCATTTTTAATATATCATACATATAGATTTAATGTATACATATTTCATATAATTATATGCTTTAATTTTACGTCCCTGACTACTTTTACCATTCATTTAACTTCACTCTCCTTCGAAAAGTCCGCTAAAAGGTAAACAAACTCAAAATCAGCAGAAAATCCATGTTTTCCTAAAAGAGTTTGTAATCCGTGTCTAGGACAATGATGCCTAATATAACCAATATAGGTATTACTTTTCAAACGTAGTATGCTCATATGAAGTTTTGGTAAGAAAAAGTACAGTAAAAATATGATTTTTTTCACTCGTGTAACTATCGTGACAAGCCTACCCCCTTGCCACGGAGTTTCCACGATTGTTCCAATACTTTCCACGCATTTGCCACGAATTTGCCACGCTTTTACCGAAACCCGCGCTTCTAGGAATAAGAACTGCGCAATACCCATACGCGTACACGGCGCGCATAGGGACTTAGAATATGGCTGCAGGTTACGTTCACAGAGAGAAAAGAAAAGGAGAGTGACAGTGACAGAATACACATTCACACTCACGTGTGCGCGCGTGCGCGAGCACGTGTACGTGTGCGCGAGTACGTGTACGTGTACGTGCGTGAGTACGTGTACGTGTACGTGCGCGAGTACGTGTACGTGTACGTGCGTGAGTACGTGTACGTGTACGTGCGTGAGTACGTGTACGTGTACGCGTGTGTACGTGTACGTGTACGCGTGTGTACGTGTACGTGTACGCGTGTGTACGTGTACGTGTACGCGTGTGTGTGTACGCGTGTACGTACGCGTGTGTACGTGTACGTGCGTGTGTGACGTATTGTGTGTACGTGTACGCGTGGCCAGGCAATGTGTGCATGGCACGTGTGTACGTGGTCATGTGCAGGTGTAATGTGGTATGCGGAAGGTACGCGTAATGCAGATGGCGTGTGTATGTACGTGTACGCGTGTATGCGTATTGTACGTGTACGTACGTACGCGTGTACGTACGCGTGTGTACGTGTACGCGTGTGTACGTGCAGGTGTGTACGTGTGTACGTGTACGTGTACGCGTGTGTACGTGTACGTGTACGCGTGTGTACGTGTACGTGTACGCGTGTGTACGTGTACGTGTACGCGTGTGTACGTGTACGTGTGCGCGTGTGTACGTGCAGGTGTGTGCGTGCGTGTGTACGTGTAGATGTGCGCGTGCGTGTGTACGTGCGCGCGTGAATTATGGGGTAAAACAGGCTTAGATTTAATTGATATGTAATAGGAGCACATAAAAAACAGCAAACTATTAAAATCGGCCATATCCGCCTTTAATCGAAGTCTACGAACAGGAGCGGCAACTTTAAAAAAGGGAACAACACTAACTTCCGGCAAACACTTTGGTAATACAGCACTTACACCCTCCCCCATCCCCCACCCAGCCCCCCATGGTCTTTGTATATTGCGCTCTAACCATGAAACCCATCTACCTTCTAGCCAACTTCCGGAAACCTCACTTAAAACTTTTCTAGTCAAGGACCACTAAATTAGTTTAGGTTACCCTTATGGTCTTTCTATACTGCGTTAAATTATGTAAATTATGGATACTACGTCTGTTTCCACATGTAGTATCTAGTTTTGATTGCT
>BOPN01004404.1:72500-75000 GCA_017312705.2 Penaeus japonicus | reverse complement strand
AATTCAAGTCCCAAATCAGGTTACCGAGGTTATATATATGTAGAAGATGGGAGAATGCAGTAATGCATTTAATATAGATATACAAATTTTACCTCCCTGACCGGGACTCGTTATTGCATTCTATCATATCCTGGTCAGGGAGGTAAAATTTGTATATCTATATTAAATGCATTACTGCATTCTCCCATCTTTCTCACATATATGTAACCTCGGTAACCTGATTTGGGACTTGAATTTGTGATTCCGTTGCTGCCGAGCGCCCGCGGGAATTTTCCGTAAAACTTCGCCTGTAGACACCCCTGTGAACTGTCCAAAGTCTGATTCCTCCCCAAAGAAAGAATGGTGTAAAAAATTTGTCCAGATGCACTACAGTAGGTAACTTTGAGAAATAGTGCAATGGGTCAATTCTTATTGTTTTTGTTGCTTTCATCCTCATACAGCTTCTTTCTCTGGGGTGTTTACACATACTTCTGCCAAGAAGATTAGACTTTTATAATGAAAAGGAAAAAAAAATACAAATATAACCAAAAACTGTATAATCAACCTAGAATCACAAATATCTAAAAATATAAAGAAAAACACAAAATGTCAATCATTTGTCATCCTTTACCTTTTTTTTCCATAGCAATTACATTTTTCTGATTGTTCATGATTTCAATAAATTTCAAAATGTATCCTAAGTTTCCCTAGCTTAATATATGGATACACACAAATACATATGTGTATGCCTGCATACGTGCGTGCGTGTGAGTGAGTGTGTGTGTGTGTGTGTGTGTGTGTGTGTGTGTGTGTGTGTGTGTGTGTGTGTGTGTGTGTGTGTGTGTGTGTGTGTGTGTGTGCGTGTGTGCGTGTGCGTGTGTTTGTGCGTGTGTGTGTGTGTGTGTGTGTGTGTGTGTGTGTTCTGTGTGTGCGTGTGAGGTATTGTGTGAGTGGATGTGCGTCAGTGCGTGTGCATGTGCGTGTGCGTAAGTGAGTGAGTGTGTGAATGAGACAGTGTTTGTGTGTATGTGTGTGTGTGAGTGTGTGTGTGTGTTTGTGTGTGTTTGTATGTGTGAATACATATGTTTGTGTGTATATATATATATATATATATATATATATATATATATATATATATATATATGTATATCAAGGAGATGGAGGTTCGTTGGGTCAGCGGTCCAGCGTGGCCCAGCTGCTTCCAAGGTGACAATGACTAGACTTAAATAACTCTATGGCTTAAAACACTACATGATTAAACCAAGGAGGAGTAAAAGAAACTCTAAAACTGAAAAATGTTTTAAACACAATGAAACAAAGCAATTTATATGCCAAACCTGTGATAGTAAAAAATGCCACAAATGTGAAAATACTTACTTGAAAAACAGAAAAGAAATTATAAGTAATATTGATGCTTACCTAACAGGCATTGATAATGAACTAAAAATAGATAATCAAGAAAATATACAGAAAGACTGAAGCTGGAGCAAAGACATCAATACTAAAAGTAATTCTAGTCTTGAAACTGAACTTGAAAAAGTTCAAAGTTGTGACGATATATCAGAAGCCAGTTTTGTTTTTAAAGAACTAATTAGAATTGGAGGGAGCAGGGACACGATGGCAGAAAATGTATATGCACCCGTATCAGACAATCTGGAAAAAGAGGAAATGAGCCATATCGGTGACCAAAAATCAGCACACCCAAAAAGTGTGTATAAGTATGCCCACTAGAAAACATAATTCAGAAAATGTATGAAGAATTAAAGGACTTCAGGATTCAATGTTTGAGAGAGATACAAATTTTGAAAGATGAAATTCCTGAATTAAAACAAGAGCAAAAATAAAAACCTAAAGAAAGAAAGGTAACTCAGGCTGCTGAATTGGAAACAGAAAAGGCTGTACAAGACACTAAACATGTAAAAGTAAGGCCAAAGAAGAAACAAGAAAATCCAAAAGGTGAGCCAAGTTAAGTAAATCAGGAAGAAGAAAAAAAGCTGTTTTCTGAAATAGTAAGGCAACAATCGGATAAACAGGCCAAGAATATTCTAGACAATGATATTTCAGACACTGAACAACCAAAAAAGATGATGAGGCTGACTGAAAGGTTGTAGGCGACAAAAAGAAGCAACGCAAACCAAAAACAACCATAAAGAAAAGTCAGAGAAGAAAAAGAAGATACATTCAGAGTAAATAGGCTCTTACATATAATCTAGAAGAAAAAGAAGAAAATGATCATGAAATCAGGAAAACAAATGATATGAAAATTATAATGATATCATAACAAAATTGAACCTCAATGAAATTATCAAAGAGAGTGCCTTTAGAGAAGACAACATTTAAAGGAGGCTTTGAGACCAAGGCCAATTATGGTCAAATTAGAAAATGAAAAACAGAAATGGAAACTGATTGGAAAGAATATGAAACTAAAGGAAATTGATGAATATAAAGAAGCATGGGTATCACCGGACTTGAGCTACGAAAAAGGGCAAAGTAAAAAACATTGATAAATAAACTAAGAGAA
>BOPN01004404.1:57500-60000 GCA_017312705.2 Penaeus japonicus | reverse complement strand
TAGTCGACAGATGTGGTAGTTACCAGCAGGAACTATCTGCAAGGTACAGCGAAATTAGTATTCCATATGGAAAAATAATCATAGATGCAACATAATCATATGATTTGGCAATAACAAGAAATAGGAAGTATTTATCTGAATTCATGTTATTTTCTGACAATACTTAAGCAGTAGCAGACCGGATTCATCGAGGGATGAACTATGTGCAAAATATGTACTGCTGTGATAAGTGCATTAGAGTAGTAAAAAAATTGTAAGTTAAGGTGTGAATTCTTCCATTTACTAACTTGTCTAGTCCTTCGGGGAGAAGGGTAAACGGCATGAGCCAAGTACGTAGCTAATTAGAAAGAACAATGTGTGATGACGGCAAAAATATAGCCAAATACCAAAACCATATCTAATCCTTTAAATAGGCGTGACCGGAAGTCAAGATTTGGGACAAAAGTGGGTAAAAAAAATATATCATGAGTATGCATATGAAAGAAAAAAATAATAATATTAATCCAAATATCAACCGAATCCAGTCCTTCAATTAATTAGAAGGCACGACATGAGTCAGATTGGATGAGACTGGAAAAAATAAATGTTAATGAGAGCTGAAAGAAAAAATATTATTAATATATCATTGACCTGGAGGTCGTTCCGTTGGAGGAATAGTGATGACCGATTGATCAGTAAAGCAGCCTGGTAAGATCATGCGCCAAATTGAACTCGTCCCGTAGGGAAACGCTGTCTTAGCTCGAGAACAAAGATGAATATGATGAATTATTAGATCATGTTGAAGCGATATTTCAATTGAAAATAACCCGTCCTTCTGAAATAAGGTGCAGCGTGTGTTTAAAGATCGGCAATCCGAAAGAAATACCATTAATATGCATAGCTAATAAAAAAAATGTGGTTAGCAAGTCCAACGTCCATAAGTGGAGGGCGTGTATTCCTGTTTGAGAGAATTAATTGTGACGTCAGGTTGTCAAGATCTCCTATGCTGCAGGGAGTGTGAAAATTAACCCGTAATTCGCGGTTTATTCAATTGTGGTACCATAGATACGCGAAATTAGGGTGTGAGATGCATATGCAATGGGCGTCATGCAATGAAGGCCCGATAAGTGAGGTACAGTAGCTGGAGAAAGGCAAATTAAGCTGAAAAGCTGTAAATATGTTTCATAAGTAAACTTTTCCATTCTATCCAGTGAACGTTTCTATTCAGTAATACCATGATAAGATATTTGGCGTTCCGATTGACCCATGAACAGCTTAAAGGTCGGAAACTCTGGAGAGGCCGATGAGTGAGAAGATAGAGAAATAAATGTTGTTTTAAAGCTGACAATTGCTTAAAATTAAAAATAATGACAATCATATCATACGATGATTAAAGTTACTTGCAATTAAACAATGAAATATGGAAGTAACAATAATCGATAATGCAATGAAAAATGCAAAGATAGCCGAATATGACTATACAATGAAATAGGAATAAAGCTAAGAAACGAACATGCATCTGTCAACATTTCTAGCTAAAATACATATATCATGTACAAGAAGTGATGAAACATGTTAAGATATGAAGAATGTCATAGAGATTGTAATGAATTAACAATCATGAGTACACAAAGTCATATGAGTAAACAAAATTATCAAAATGATGAGATCATTAATGCGAGAAATATATAGAATTTCACAAAGACAGTACAAATTGTTAATCCAATTATCGGATTACAAGATGATTGTACAATGAGGTCAGTAGTGTGACCATTGAACGATTCACAAATGACAAAGTATGTCACGTTAGTAGAATATGCAGATATATAGCTGCATTAAAAGAGCATACAAACGTATATATAATAATAACAATGAATGCAAAGAAAATCAGAGTTAAGATATATATAATTCTTAATTGTCGTAAACGATTTTCTTACGAATTCACACGTGCAAGAATGACATAGGATAAGGTCACATACAGAACGCGGTCAGAAAGTGACCAGCAATGCATGCGATGCTGTTTCCAACATCACACGGTCGCACTTGACCACAAGGGACAGAATGGTCGCGACAAAATATAACACATTGTCAAAGTTTTATGTTCAGATTGACCATAACAATTAACAAAGGCTCAAGTAAGGTCAGGTCATATGCAAAATACATTTACAATGAAATGCATATTAAAGCAAGAATAAAAGAAATTATATTAAAGTCCCATAATAAAAGAGAGTAAATATAATAAATGTTAACGCAAAGTAATCATATCACAAATACATAGTGTAAACCATATCAATAAAAGGAAAATATATGACCACAAGCAGCAATAATCACGAAATCAAAGAACTAAATCTAACTATGTAATTTGATAATATATTTTTGTTCGAAGAAATACGTCATGTTAAATTTCAAGAGAACGAAAACTTAAGAAAATCACACAGATATTAGAAATTCTACATAAGAAATTTCGAAGTTATTGCCATAAGAATATGTGTTTTACAGTTATTACTAACTAACGTATATA
>BOPN01004404.1:32500-35000 GCA_017312705.2 Penaeus japonicus | reverse complement strand
GCCTAATGCTGTTGCTAATTCCTGTACATAATAACGTATAATTAGGAAGTCTTGTTATATAAACATACCAGCCTCCAACGCTCGAACAAACGTATATCTATCTACATTTATCTATCTCATACTCTGTCTATTGGTCTCTTCGCCATATGTTGGTTAACTGACTTACGAGATCACTAAGCTTATTGCCCTATCATAGTTTATTTGATTTCATTTTTGTCATTTCTCTCCCCTTTCCCTTTTCATTTCGTTCGCTCTCTTTCAGAAATTCTTCAGCGTAACCAAAGGGATGAACAAATTTCAGCATCTTTTCCACAGCATAAACAAAGCTATCATCTAAGACATTACCGGTATGATGCTGTTTGGGTATCATTTTATGCAAACATTTTTTCCGCATATATAAAACCTGATTATCATAAAGATTAAGGGATATGCTGTTTGGATGTTTCCTTGAAATATGAAATCTTCTTACAAAGAATTTAACACTATTCGCATTGTGGAAAGCTGCCATGATAGTAAGAATTAAGGTTTTGTATATGTCTGTCAGCATTTTTCTTTATTTCTTCTCTCTCTCATTCCCTCTCTCTCTCTCTCTCTCCCTCTCTCTATCTGTCTCTGTGTCTTTCAGCCTGCTTCTTCTTTCTCTCTCTCTCTCTCTCTCTCTCCTTTCACACTCTTTCTCACTCACTCACTCACCCCTCCCCCTCTCCATAAGAACACCAAAGAAATATACACATCACATCAAACCATACACCTTATAACATCCGGTATAACATAAATCTATTCCCATACAACGGCCTATTAGTAATCTTCACAATACATCTTCACACAAACCTCGGATAAACGGGTTCTTTTCATCTCAGTGAGTTTTGACTGGACCTCGATTTCGACTCAGCCTGTTGTCAAACCAATATCTTCTCTTAGCATCAAAGGAGATAAAGTTCTTGACGTGGAACATTTCGTTTTGGAAATTTGGAGTGTGGAAAATGTATTCATAGTATGTTCGGCAAAGTAGTGAAGTTTCTCATTTTGAAAAAGAGGGATTTTTTTTTTTTTTCTAAATCGCGGTGGAAAAGTTTCTTAATTGCTAATCAATATCCGGCGGGGACAAATAAGCTATATATATCTCTTTGTGTGTGTATGTTTGTAAAGTATTGTTGTTATTTTTTCAAATAAATCTTTCATTTCTATATTTCATAAGTACATATAAATATTTTCGAATTGTATCAGTATATTTACATATGCATATCTACACTCACGCACACAATCACTCTAACACACACACACACACATATGTATATATACATATATATATATATATATATATATATATATATATATATATATATATATATATGTAAATATATATATATATATATATATATATATATATATATATATATATATATATTATATATATATATTCATATATATATATATATATATATATATATATATATATATATATATATATATATGTTTATATATATATATATATATATATATATATATATATATATATATATATATATATATATATATATATATATATATATATATATATACATATGTTTGTGTATGTGAGAGAGAGAGAGAGAGAGAAGAGATAGGGTTACGCGCGTGTGATTACTAACATCTGCTGGGGTCAAATGGGGCGGAAAGGAACAGGCTGCTCATTTGTAAAAAAAAAAAAAAAAAAAAAAAAAAAAAAAAAAAGAAAGAAAAAAAAAAAGGTTTCGTGTATTTCATCTCCTATGATTATGAGGATAAATCAATCGAAACACATCAATTACGTCAATAACTTATTCAGTCTTATTTACACCTTTTTCTACATAGATAGACAAATAGATAGATAGATGTAAATCTATCTATCAAAATACACCTATACATCTATCAGTTTCTGTTTCTGTCATAGCGTTTGTCATCAAAGAGAAAAAAAATCTGTTTTGTATTGCATTCATCGTATGTTTTTCTGTTATCATAATACGTTTCATTTATTTATTTTCTGAATTCAGGAATAGATATATTCTGTTGATTTTTCTTTATACGATCATCATTCCTAATATATATATATTTTTTTGTTCAATTTTGCTTTGTATTTTTAGATTATTCTATTTCATTTTGTATTTTCTGTTCTACTGTATTTCAGTTTGCGTATTATCATTTCAAACATTATTATAATTAAAAAATGATAATAAAATCGTCTTCAGAAGAAATTAAGAAAGGGCAATTAAGACCATCTTCCTCACGCAAACGATTCCCCTTAATGTGTTCATTTACCTCTGAGATACATGAGAAATGTATTATATTATACTCTGTCATTTCCCAGAACGCAATTACTGCAGCAGGAAATAAGATTATTTTCCGTTTGGATTTCTTTTGTTTTTTCATTTCCCCGTGTTTATTTCTTCAGTTTCTCTCTCTCTCTCTCTCTTTCTTCTTTTTTTAGACACGGCTTAATTATGTGGCTAATTAAGGAAGATAAGAAAAATGCATTTTATTT
>BOPN01004404.1:12500-17500 GCA_017312705.2 Penaeus japonicus | reverse complement strand
TATATATATATATATATATATATATGTATATATATATATATATATATATATATATATATATATATATATATATATATATATATATATATATATATCCTCTATGACATTACTACTACTTCCTATACATACCGTTATTATTATGATTACCATTAACTCAGTCACACACCATTTAGCTATTTTCCCCTTGGCCTCCGGTCCACAGCTGCTCCTATTCCATCCGCTCATCTGTGTGCTTATTATTCCACATATGGCCGTTAGAGCGAACGCAGATCACAACCATTCCTTTTCCGTTTTTAGTACCAGCTGTAACAGTTAGTGCAGTAGCATCTCTCTCTCTTTTTCTCTCTCCCTCTCTCTATGTCTATCTCTCTCTCTCTCCCTCTCTCTCTCTCTCTCTCTTTGTCTCTCTCTCTCTCTTTGTATCTGTCTATCTGTTTGCCTGACTGCCTTTCTTCTACTTCTCTCTCCCTCTGTCTGTTTATCTGACTCTCTTTCTCCCTCAAGCTCTCTCTCTCTACTACATTCTCTGCCTCGCTTCCTCTCTCTCTGCCCCCCTCCCCCTTCTCTTTCTCCTTCTCTCAATCTCATTCTCTGTCTCCATCCCTCCCTCTCTCTCTGCCCCCACCCCTCCTCTCTCTCTCTGTATCTCATCCTCTGCTCCTCCACCCTCGCCTCTGTCTTTCTATCTTTCTTTCTCATTGTCTGTCTCCCTCCCTCCCCCCCCACCCCCTCTCTCTCCTATCCTCTCTCTCTCTCTCTCTAATCATCTTTACACCAATGTTCAGGAATCCATCATAACATCTACTTCGTATCACCAACACCAGTTGCTAAATATAATCTAATCTCTCCTCTCACCCCACCCTTTCGAGATAGATTAGAAAACGCAAAATATAGAAAACGGAAGCCACGAAAAAAGAAAACAAACACAGAAACCTGATAGTGCGAAAACACGCAAGCGAGAAGCCCTCATCGAGATGAATTAGAAAACGCAAAAAAAAGAAAAAAAGAAAACAAACACAGAAACCTGATAGTGCGAAAACACACAAGCAAAAATCCCTTATCGAGATGAATTAGAAAACGCAAAAATAGAAAACAAACACAGAAACCTGATAGTGCAAAAACACGCAAGCGAGAAGCCCTTATTGAGATGAATTAGAAAACGCAAAAAAATAGAAAACAAACACAGAAACCTGATAGTGCAAAAACACGCAAGCGAGAAGCCCTTATCGATACGTCGTCACTAATGATAACCATTCCTTGGCCGCTAATCTTCGCAAATGAACGCTAGGATTTTCTCCTAATGCGGCTATTGATCATAGGCAGCGATGCATCTCCTGTTAGAGAAAGGGGCTGGAGTATCGCATTTCCTATACTGCGTTTATGTTGTTGTTTGTGGATGTTTAGGTCTAAGGAGGTATTTCTTTCAGGGCGGGTGTATCTTTACGTTTGTTTTCGGATGAGACTTTTCTGATCACGACACTTTTCAGTATTGATTTTTAGCGGAGAAAAATATACTTATCTGTATGTAATTATTTTCTTGTGCTTATTTCTTTTGCCGACGCTCTTATCGAAAAAGTAATTTGTAGTACGCGCGCGCACACAAACACACACACACGCACACGTACACACATACACACACACACACACACGCACGCACGCACACCCAAACACGCACACGCGCACACACACACACACGCACACGCGCGCACACACACACACACACACACACACACACACACACACACACACGCACACACACATATAAACACGAACACCATTTATAGCGTAACGGCATTTGGTAGGGAGCTGATCTCGCGTCATTAAATAAATTATAGGGAATCTTTTCCCTTTTCCATTCGGGATTTTACCTTCTATGAACCTAAATGATATATCATTTTCGCTTTGTATCTCTTTCCTAGTTACCGTTGTTTGTTCCATTCATAAGATTCGTTCTCCATATTATTTATACCAAACTCTGGGAATACTTTTTCCTCAGGTTTTAGTCATGCATAAAAAGCGGATACCTGCGCATCATGTGACCTCACCAAGTCCGTGCATACTCCATTTTAGACTTTTTCTTTTTCATTTTTCTCTTGCTGCCTACGTAGGAAAGAAACTTATCTATGAAAGCAACGCTCATCAGGTGCTGTCTTCTTCAACAAGTGCATCTCTTTAAACGGAAGCGCTCACATCCGGTCCGTACGTAAGAAAAGATGTACAGTCGTTTCCTTCAATTGGCAGCACGAGCATGGCGTTGAGTTTTTAGCGCTAGCGAGTGTATTTGTGCGTGAAACAGTGTGCACGTGTGTGTATGCTCCTGCGTGTGTGCCTCGGCGTGTACGTGTGTGCGTGCGTGAAGGTGTGCGCGGGCTGGGTGGTGCTGGCTGGTATTGACTCGCTGCCAGACACTCGCGTCGCTACCTCGGCCCAGACCAGACCTCTGCACGATGGCCACCAACGGCGCTACGACCAACAGTTCCTCGTCCTCGGGGTCCTCGAATAGTGGCCAGCCTGCATCCGACCAGCAGGCGGGATCGACCATGAACTCCATCACGCAAGTGTTCCCTCCCATAGTGGAATTAAATGTCGGAGGAGTTTTCTATACGACCTCATTGACGACTCTTCAGAAGGACCCCGACAGCCTGCTGGGTCAAATGTTTAGCGGGAAGTCCAAGACCCCCGTGCTGAGAGATTCGAAGGGCAAGTTTTTCGTAGATCGTGATGGTGTCTTGTTCCGTTACATTCTCGACTATTTACGAAACCAGAAGCTCGTGTTACCAGAAAACTTCAGTGAACGTGAAAGACTCAAGAACGAGGCAGAGTACTATGCGCTGCAGGATATGGTGGAGTCTCTTACCGTTCCCAAATCTTTGAGCCCCATCGATCCTTCGTTTCTAGTCAAGACCACCTGTGGCACAATTACCGTCAGTTATCGCGGGACCTTCGCCTTCGGACGTGACGGACTCGCCGACGTCAAGTTCCGCAAGTTGAACCGAATCCTTGTGAGCGGTCGCGTGACACTGTGCCGTGAGGTGTTCGGAGATACGTTGAACGAGTCACGTGACCCGGATCGTGGTGCGGTTGACCGCTACTCCAGCCGCTTCTTCCTCAAACACACCTTCCTGGAGCAGGCCTTCGACATGCTGGTCCTGGCGGGATACAAGTGCCAGGGCTCGTGCGGCAGCAGCACGGCAGGAGGCATGATGGTGGACAAAAAGCCCGGCATGGACTCCGAGGAGGACCGATGGAATCACTACAACGAGTTCGTGTGGGTGAGAGAATAACTAGGCTGCGGGGGGGTAATCTGGCAGCGCCCGAGGAAGGGCAGCTTCTTGACGGTCACGAAATCGTTATTCTGACAACCCCTACCGCTAATCCTGGATGCTTAGTTGACGCACGTGCTCCGGGCGACGTGAAGCAGGTGGGAACAGTTTCAAAATGTAAAGTCGCTGACTGCTTTTGTTTGGTCGATTCTAAAGGAAACAGACATTAACAGCTTTAAAACGTTAATAGAAAATATGTGAATAAGGAATACTTACTCTCATTCTGCTTATAGCCGTTCCGCACACCAAGTGTATTAGACTATTAAACGCAAGAGGAAACTCAAAGCAAGTGTTAGTACGAGCCCAACATTATGTGTATGTGTGATAACAAGCTATAGGTAGCCTCTAAACACGCAGCATGGAGTCGTGTACCTGCTATTTGCTTATTATTGAAGGAAAATGTATAGTGATTTTTTTTCTCCTTTTTTGAAGTGAAGAAATGTGAATGAAACGACAAAAGTAATCAACTCTTATAATCAAGCAGCTCTGATCGAAATTCCAAGATACAAAGAAGCAAATCCTCAAAAAAACATAAGCATATAAGGTTTAGAGCAATCATATCATTATCGACCAAAAATCGAAGTTCAGATCATTGCCACGAATAACGTGATATTAAAAGAGTTATAGTTCCAATTATTTTGTTTATACACTTGCGGACCATTATAAAAATGATATTTTTCCAGCTGTAGATTTGAAGAATTATTAGCCATCCAGAGAATCTCAGCCACTGCTCGACGGTTCTTTCCTTTATTGTCTATGTAATGAACCAAGATCTTAACCAAACTGCTAAAAGAAAAATATCAATCAAAAAGATAGCTGTCCACATATAGAAATTACCTATGTATTATACATTTACAAAGTTGTTTTCCCGATTGCTCCCAGTGGTAGCCAAGGGGGCATTAGATTATGTTCCCGTTTATCCGATCCAGAATTTAATTTCAGGATTTTCATAAGCGAATACCCTGAAAACAGCTTGATGGGACCTAGTCAGTGCCACGAACTGATCTATGACGCTTCTACCTGGTACCTCGAAATTCTAGAAAATAGCACAAAGAGGATATCAACTTCATATATCATTTCTCAAATCTGATGGGAATTCCAAGGGTCTGTTATCATCGAACAGTTTGGGACCATAAGTTAGTGAATATATCAAGAGTAATTAAGGGAACGACTCTCATCGACATCTCATCCCCGTTCATCCAGCACGTGTAGTCAGGGATACGATTACGCGTCGTCCGATTCGACTCACTCACTCACGAGCAGTTCGAAGTCTCAAGAGCGACCCCTCTCGAACGCGGTCGCCGAGTGCCTACTTCGCCCAGAGGATATCGAAGCACTGAGTACGTTGTCTCAAAAGCTGGTTCTGAAAACTCACTGAGATACGAAATCGATAATGTTCCGATGGATTGATTCGAAAACTTCAACGACACAATGTTATCGGTGTACTTGACATTAAGGACAAGGAGACTAGATATATGAAGGGTGTTATGAAAAAAAAGAAAAAAGGAAAATCACATCGAAAATTGATTTCGTATCAAGAAAAAGACGACCAAGAATTGAGCGCAAGATTCCAGAATCTGGACGACGTATGCAGTACCACAAGGCGACATTAGGTGGGGATTTCCAGGAGCTGTGTGCGTGTAGTTTAGTCGTTTAAAATAGTCTGTGTCCAGGTGA
>BOPN01004404.1:0-7500 GCA_017312705.2 Penaeus japonicus | reverse complement strand
TTAGGGATTTACAGAATTAAAAACAAATGGCAATTTCCTTTAGTATAGCCATCAATCTCCGCGAATATGATTTACCCCTTCTTCATTTCCCGGGCAATCTTCCTCATTATTCACAATTTGATTACAACAGCATAGATATCATTCGCTATATAATTCCTGCATTCCCTCACCCCCACCCTGCCTCCCTAAACCAATTTCTCCTGCCCTTGCCCCCCCACCCCCCCCCCTAGTTTTCACGTCACGCCTACCTTCCCGCAGCTATTACGCTAATTTATCCCCCAGGGCTCACAGAACCCCCGCTATTCCTCTGACGGTGCAAGTTGCCACTTAACGTATGCCACTTAAGGTTATTTCCCTTATTCTCTCTTTCTCTCTTTCTCTCTTTCTCTCTCTCTCTCTCTCTCTCTCTCTCTCTCTCTCTCTCTCTCTCTCTCTCTCTCTCTCTATCTATCTATCTATCTATCTATCAATCTATCTATCTATCTATCTATCTATCTATCTATCTATCTATCTATCTATCAATCTATCTATCTATCTATCTATCTATCTATCTATCTATCTCTCTCCCTGTTCCTCTTATCCCCCTCTTCCCCCTTAATGGTCCCCTGGCCTCTTCACCCTTCTCAATCACTCCCTCGCTCTCCTTTCCCCTCTCCCCCATCCATATCTCCTTACCCTCCTTGCCCTTCCCCCACCCCCCTCCCCCATCCAGTCGAATCATCCCCCAAACCCCCCTCTTGTACAAACACGCTATCATCCACTCCGCGTTCTCCACCCGTTCCTCAAACTCTCCTTCCTGCTTCCTCCCTTTCGTCGGCTAACACTAACATTATTCCTTTAAGACACATTCCAGAGAATCTTATTAACGATGTTTGGAATAAGGATCGCGTTATATAATCGGTGTAGACTCCGTGTCGAACGGCGGGAAGCAAACAGACACGGAGGTGCTCTCTGTTACAGGGGACGAGTCGGGTTTGTAACTTAATCCTGCTTTCTGTAATCATGATTGTAATGTGAATTATAATTACGGTGAGGATGGTGGGGAGGATTATGATGTTGAGGAGAATTAGGATGAATGGTAATGATAATGATGATAGTAGTTGATGATAATGAGGGTGATAATGATGGTGATGGTGACACTGGTCATGATTGTGATAATTATATTAATCACAATACTAATAATCATGATTATAATGATAATAATAGTGATAATGAGAATGATAACAGTAATAACATGATGGTGATAATGGTAATGCTGATGACGAGGAGGATCATTGATGTGATGATGATGATTTATGATGATGATGGTGATGATGATAATCCTAGATATGAATACGAAAAAATGTATATCCTCTTAATTGTTGCTAATATCTTATATCATGATTTCATGTTTATCATTATCTAAATCATCTTCATCAGAATCTTGCCAGTTTTCATAATTATTCTTATCATCGCCATTATTTTTACTCATAGATACTTATCATTATTTCACAGACAACGTTCATTAGAGGAATTCCTAGAAGAATTCTTTGGTGAAACAAACTTTTCTCACGGTATCAGATGTGGCTAAAGGGAGTAGAGTTTTTTCGCTAATCTAATTCTTAAAATTGACTTCGCTGATATAATATCTTCCCTAACATGATTTATGTTATATCTTATTACTTCGAATTATTTTAGCCATCCCTGATATTTTTATTGGACTCACTTCTCACTGTCACTACAAAAATCAAAAACATGTTTTAAAAAATAACTATTATGTCTTTTACTATGGTGTTATCCTCACCTCAGAAATATCATTACCTAACTAACGATCTAATTTCTTTGGTGTTAATCAAAATTAAAATAATTTTTCAAATAGCAGTTCTGTTTGCAGAGGGGGTACTTTGATCAATTAGAAAGAATTAGACATGGTGTCATACTTATGACTTTCCTTAGTTTATAGATGTTTTCTTTTTAATTTCCGTGGCATAGACCCGTTGTTAACAACTTCTTTAATTGAAAACAAATAAGTAAATATATACTCAAGAGATAACTAAATATATTAAATAATGAAACACATATATCTGACATAAAATGGCCATGTTACTTTCCCCTGTTGTTCGGCTGATTTCTGATGGCCGAAGTGCTTAGTTTTGGATTCTCTCGCATAGTGAAATGTGGGTTTTTACCCTTAGATTTATCACAGCATATATCTCGGTGTTGGAAGTGTCTGCTCAAATTTGTTGGTATTTTAATAGTAAGATCGACATGATAATAATAATTTAAGTGTATATATCCGTGGGATTCAGCTGCTTGTATATCGTACTTGGTAGACATAGATATACATTAGATTAATTCATATATTATATATTATTTGCATATTCATAAGTGGACACAGGAGAAAATAAAAACAATGTTTGAGCCCTTGCTGAGTTTGTTGCGCTTCGTGTCAACAATCTCAATATATTTAATCAAAATAACCTAAGTCACCAATTCCATGACCTGGCATATATCCACAGGTCAGTAGGGAAACGTAGAACAAATCTTAAGACATTGAGAAAACTGTAAATAGGTATGGCAGGAAGCTAGCCCCAATTTCGTGAAGTGACCAACGATTTCGAGCTTGGTTCAGGGTTACTCTTGGTTTTTAAATTCGGATTGCATAAATAATTCTTTGGCAAAAACACAGCCCACTGTTCCATATATTATTCATATCGTTAACATTTGGCCAAACGGCACAAAGTTTTAAAAGCGAATGATGTCTTGAAAGGGACAGCTAACCGTTAGACTTGCGAGCACTGTGAGGAAACAGAATTTTCATGATTTTTTCCCCGCATGATCCGTAAACAAACTTACCCGTAAAAGGAGAGAGAGAGTAACACACCTTGGCTCAAAACCATCGGTACCTTCACTTTCATTTTGAAAAATCGCTGTCACCCGAGTTTTTTCCCTTTTTTCCCTTACCAACAGAGCTGACGGCAATCACTTCTCAGGGTTAGCAGATCAATGGGGGAAGTAACCTCTCAGCCAGGCAGGGTCGGGCATGGACGACGGAAGTGGTGGGGGGATTTCTCCGTCTCTGCCACCATTCAAGGAAATGCCACTGTAATTTTTTTTTCCCTTCTTTCATTTGTACGGATTTGTTTCTCTTCCTCACTTATTGCAATGTTAACCTTAGCGAAGCATAAGATTTTTTTCCTCAAATTTAGAATGACCATATTGTTATTTTTTTAAATTACGCGTTAGCTATGTTGTCGACGTTCATAATACATGATTTTCTCCACATCATACATGCTGGAAGATAAGCACACCAGAAGAGACGACTTTGAATGGCTCTGTTACCATTCTCAGTTAAAAGTACGCATAAGAGCCTACTGTTATATTAGCCCTCCTCCTCCTCCTCCACCAACCTTCCTTGATGAGTCTTTTATGTTTCTCTGTCCCCTGTTCCCCTCTCACTCTCAGGCCTAATGACCACTCCATTACTCAACCCCTCCCTTGTCGTTGTCCATATGTTTCTGTTATTAAGATCTTCCTCCTTACAAATGGTATGGCCTTAGCTACCACTCCCAGTTGGATTCTGTGTCTTCTGCTCCCTTCTTACCTACGCTTACACCCTTCTTCGTGCGTCTTGTTCTCGCTTCTGCCTTTAGCTTTCACCCTTTCACAACCGACCCGAGAGACGGCTTGCACCACCGTAATCAGCCTCGTCAGACATCCCAGATGACCAATATTTCCTGGTGACGAAGGGCGGGAGGTCAAGAGGAAGACGGAAAATTGCTTCACGACAGGCGGGGGAAGATTGTACGGGAACATCATACAGGGAAGTTGTTAGGATTTTCTCTTTTCTTTCTCTGTTTTTCTCTCCCGCTATCTCTCTCTCTTTCTTTTTCTCTTTTTCTTTCTCTATCTCTCTCTCTTTCTTTTTCTCTTTTCTCTCTCTCTCTCTCTCTCTCTCTTTCTCTCTCTCTCTCTCTCTCTCTCTCTCTCTCTCTATATATATATATATATATATATATATATATATATATATATATCCCCAAAAGATACGAGTGAAAATGAATGAACGTCGGAGATTCTGCTTTGTTGTGCGCAAATGTTATGTGAGTGTGTTCGATGGAAAAGTAATATTTAATCGCAATATTCAAACTTTCATGAAAGCAATTCGGAGTCTTTCTATACCACACTAATGGCGACTCAGACTTGTCGTATCCCTTTCTGAGAGAAACCTGTAAGATGGGAATCAACGAGATTCTTTCCTCGCCAGATGAATGCCAGATAACCATTCCAAGGGAGAGGGAATTGATTAACGTATATCCTGACAACGAACGACGATCTATCTCTGGGGATCAGGATATACTTTTATCATTATTGTTATCCTTATTGATTCTGAACATGTCCACAATAAGCAATTTGTTCGATGTATCAGTTACTTTTTTCATCATTGAAAACCTTTCAGCTTTACCCCCAGCAACTCAGCAGATGAGACTATGATGAATTGACTCACTTTTCACCTCGTTGAGTCGGGAAACACGAACAGATTAAGATAAAGGAGGAAAATAGCAGGACGAGACATGATGAGAGGGTGTGACGTCAAAGTGGCAGTCACGAGCGTGAATTGTCTATGGGTAGGGAGGGGGAGGGGGGAGGGGGGAGACCAAGAGCTGGCTGGGAGCCAACCAGAACTCCCTTCTGGGGACGCTTTTAGGCCTGCTGCCTCTCGACAATAGGCTGGGAACTGGTGAAGGCCAGAAGGGAATCCCGTATCTTTATCCATGTCAATGGGAGAAATGTCCACGCAGAAGTCCAAGGCAATGTCGACCTCGGAAATCATGATATCAGTAATAAATATCTAAGAGGAGATAGAAATGGGAAGTTCAGGTTTAGAGTGACGTGATATAATTAGAGACTACAACACGAGGTCGGCGCTCTTAATCTCTTCATCTGATCTGTTCTAGACTGTGATCCTTTTGTAATGAAGGTTTTCCCTCGGAATGTCAGGTTGAAATGCTGGAGGTGTGAGAGAGAGAGTGTGTGTGATGCGTCTGTATCTTTCTACGTATCTGTCTGTCCCTTTACATAACTGATCTATCTTAATGTCTATACAGTGTGTGCTGCATTTTTGAATCATGGTATGTGAGTGATTTTAGACATTGCATGTATTTTATCAGTGATCTTCTTCGTATTGTTCTCTCTCTTTGAAACGATTGTGACTCAATTCCTCACGTTGGATCATTCGATCTCATCACACAAATGAACCCATGAATGTACGATTGACATTGCAACAGTAATAAGCCAACAATTGATTTATTCATGGATTTCGCCGTCAAGTAACAGACCCGGGTAGACGAGATTCAACAGTAGCCTGCTATAGTATGAAATAATCTTGGGAAGCTGATCAAATGAAACGCTGGAGAATATCTATTGCGTGCTGAATGTGATGCTTGTCCGCTGCGGCTCTTGTGACTCCGGATTTTTTTTTATCTTATTTCAAAATGTCCACATCCTTAGAAATATTATATGTATATATATACATATATATATATATATATATATATATATATATATATATATATATATATATATGTATATATATATATATATATATATATATATATATATACATATATATATATATATATATATATATATATATATATATATAATATATATATATATATATATATATATATATATATATATATATATATATATATATATATATATAGTTTTACTTAAAGCTGGCGACGAAACCGTTGTTACCTTTCTATTTCTAAATGAAGTAGATCGATGAAATAGAAGTCTATCATTATTTTCATTCACAGTCCCTGGATAACAGAAAGTGCCATGATTGAAGTGTGACCCGATATTTGCACAGGTGTGAGAAACTTGTTTAGGCCAAGTGTTTTTGGTGATTGTAAGGATGTACGGTATGGAAGCATTTTTGAAAGCTGTAAATACATAATCATCATCAAAAATCCAAGTTTACGTGGCTGTCAATCTGTCGGACATAACACTGTGCATTAGCTAAGCTTAAAAACTAGTAAATGACCAAGTCCTTGGTAGGACAACACATAGACGCGCTACTGTTTAGGCTTCTACATCACTGTCAGATCATAAGACTTTCACCTCCAAAGATATTGCTTGAGTATCATTGTTTAACAGGGATATGTTTGATGTTTGAGAAGCATAATATATATATGTATATATTTATATATATATATATATATATATATATATATATATATATATATATATATATATATGTATATATAAATAAATAAATAATATATATGTATATATATATATATATATATATATATATATATATATATATATATATATATATATATATATATATATATATATATATATATATATATATATATATATATATATATATGTATGTATATATATATATATATATATATATATATATATATATATGATATATATATATATATATATATATATATATATATATATATATATATATATATATATATATATATATATATACATATATATAATACGTATGATAGGTTATATTACAAAAAACAGTTGTTGAGTGTGTCAGAGAAATTTTGTTACCATATTATATGATTGTGTGTTGTGTAAAAGCCTTTCTTGTAAAAAAAAAATATATATATCTATATTCAACTTACTTTTCCATGTCATTTGCAATGTGTTTAACCTTAAGAATCAGAAGATTTCATCTGTGCAATAAGTACGCCTTGATCAATGCTTTTGATAATGAATGCTAAACACACTGCAAGGGAAATGTGAGGTTTCCATATTTTATTTATTGTAAGATTTTCTTTTCCACCATATGTATATCGGAAAGGGTCCAATATGCTTCTAATACTTAATAGCTATATTATTGTATCAAGTCTGTGGTACTCATATGAATAATATTAACAATTACTTATTGTATTAATGTAAAGATAAAAAAGGATATTATATGGCAAATCTAAGAAAAAACAACAACAATATCTTTCATTATCCTCAAGATGAAATACGGGACACTATGATACTGTTATAATGTAAACACAGAACTAGGATTTACGTTACATATTTGTTGTAAAAAAATGATAAAATAAAAAAAAATAAAAAAAATAAAAATAAAAATAAAAGATACAGCAAATGATAAACTAATGTTATTAGCCAAAGTATATGGAATATGCATATAGCAATCCCAACAAGTTGCTATTTTAGTCAACATAACAGTTTCAACAGGCAAAAGAAAGAAGCAAAATCCAAAAAGTCACGTACGGCCCTGCATTACAAGAACATTGTAATGGGAAATAATCTAAACAAATAGGAACGCTGTATGTTGTGGGAAAATGCGGAAAATTCTTTTAAAGCTCTCATTCTCAACATTATCTAAATGAAATTTTTGATATATGATATCAAAAGTTTGACTGACAACAATATCAATGACACAAACTGAATAACATGAGATAAAGAGAGAAAGTAATGTGTGTGTATATATATATACATATATAAATATATATATATATA
>BOPN01004403.1:123221-125904 GCA_017312705.2 Penaeus japonicus | reverse complement strand
CTCTCTCTCTCTCTCTCTCTCTCTCTCTCTCTCTCTCTCTTTCTCTCCCCCTCTCTCTCTCTCTCTCTCTCTCTCTCTCTCTCTCTCTCTCTTTCTCTCTCTCTCTCTCTGTCTCTCGCTCTATTTCATTTTTAATTTCAAGGTTCGAAGTTCCACGGACATGAATGACAGATAAGACTATCAATGATTGGACATAGGCTGTCAAGCCACAATTATCCATTTCCTGCCCTTGATAAGTTCAACTTGTCGGGATGGGGGGGAGGGGGGGGTGCATGTATGTGTGTGTGTGTGTGTGCCTTTATATGTGTGTGGGTGTGTGTGCATGCGTGTGTTTGTATATGTACGTGAGTAACTGCGTGTACACGTATATACCTGACGTATTGCCATAAGAGGTTTATCAATGACACCTACATGCCGATAAGCAAGGAGATAAGACCTTCTAGAATGAGGCGTTACGAGCTATTCCCTCAGTGTGTTCCCAGCCATTCAACGGAGAAGGGACCTCGAACTTCACGATGTCGGGTATGTGTGTGTGAGAGAAAGAAGGAGAGAGAGAGAGAGAGAGAGAGAGAGAGAGAGAAGGAGAGAGAGAGAGAGAGAGAGAGAGAGAGAGAGAGAGAGAGAGAGAGAGAGAGGGGGGGGGGGGAGGGAGAGAGAGAGAGAGAGAGAGAGAGAGAGAGAGAGCGAGAGAGAGAGAGAGACATACCGACAGACAGAAAGAGAGTGAGAAAGAGAGAAAGATAGAAGGAAAGAAAGAGAAAAAAAGAGAAAGATAGAAAAATAGAAAGAGAGAGAGAGAGAAAGAGACAATAAACAGACTTAGAGCTTCTGTTTTAAAAAGATCACTCGATTTAGTGTAAATTCAGTTTTATTAAGAGAGTGTCAGGTCAAATTCTGTTTATGCTTGTAGACAGAGTTGTTATGTTTGTTTTATAAAATTTTCTGCATTGTGTTATGATTATGTTTACTATTATGTGATGAATGATATTTTCATTCTTATCGTCATCCAGAATAGTATTAGGACGTTGATATTATCATTAGTATTATAATTGTTATTAATATTTTGATATTAACATTATTTTCATATTCATGATTATTGCCGTCAACATTATTATTATCAATATTATCTTCATTATCACTTTACTACTATCGTTATTGTTGTCATTATCATTGTTATAATCATAATCATTATCATTATCATGATAATTATTATCATTATTTTATCATTATCATCATTATTACTATCATTATTATTTTCATAATTATTATCATCATACTCATTATTATCATTACATCATTATTATCAGAATGATTATTATTATTGTTATTATTATTATCATTATTATTATTATTATTATTATTATCATTATTATTATCATTATTATTATTATTATTATTATTATTATCATTACTATTATTATTATCATTATTACTATTATCATTATCATTATCATTATCATTACCATTATTATTATCATTATTATCATAAGCATCATCATTATCATCATCATCATTATCTTTATCATCATTATTACTGTTACTACTATTAGAAACTAGTTTTTTATCATTATCATAATCATCACTGTTCATTAATATTATTATCATGATTATTTTTGTTGCCATCATTATCATCATTATTGTTGATATCCTAATGATATTGTTATGTAAAATAATAAGGGTTACAATAATGAGGATAATCATGATGGTTATAATGATTATGGTATTGATAATGAAGATCATAATGCTTATTATTATCATTATGACAATAATAATAAGATGAATAATGATGATGATGAATATGGCAATAATAATAACAATATCATTATCATCATTATTGTTATCGATACTATCATCATTATCATCTTTTTTGTTTATATCTATTATCATATTGTTAGCATCATTATCATCATGATCATTACTATTATTTATGTTGATACAATCACTAGTATTAAGAGCAGTATTGTTATTATTATTAACATGATTATTTTAATGTCCTTATCATAATCATCGTCCCTAATTATCATTATCGTTATCATTATCATCATCATCATTATTATCATTGCTATTGTTATCCTCATTATTGGTATGATCATCACTAGTATCATTATCATCATTATCATCATCCTCATCATCATTATTATCATTGTTTATACTGTTATTATTGATATTATCATTATCATTATTGTTACTAATAATAATTATCATTGTCATTGCTATAGTTATTACTATTGTTAATCATCATCATTATCACTATCATTGCTGTTATCATCAATACTATTGCTATTGTGTTTACTGATATTATTATCATTATTAACGATGAGGAGGATCATCATTATCGTTGCTTCCATTATCATTATCATTATCATTAATGTTATTCTTATCATTATTATCATTATGATTATCATTGTTATTATTGTTATCATTACCATTATCAATATATATATTTTTTTTGTTGGCAGAAAAAAACACTATAATAATATTAATATTATTGATAATTATTATTTTATCATCATTATCATTATCAATATCTGTATTGTTATTACTATCATTATCATTATTACTATCATTATTATTATCATCGTTCCATTTTATCATCATTATCACTATTAGTATATTTGTTGGTATCATCATTATCATCATAATCAGTATCATTATAATAATCATAATCTTCATCATTATCATC
>BOPN01004403.1:110721-118221 GCA_017312705.2 Penaeus japonicus | reverse complement strand
GGGAAGGGAAATACTTGAATGAGGATGCCAAACTTATGCCAAACACGTGCCAATACGTCTAACCCTTCCATCCCGGGCATGCAGGTAGGGCGGTCCGGCGAGAAGCATCCCTTCATGAGCTACACGGACCCCGACACCCTCCTCCACGTCACGTGGTACGGCTACTCCACCGGCTGGGGCGCCTCCGGAGAGTGGATGTTCCCGGGTATGCACCCCCCCCCCCTCTGCTCTGGGACTCCGAGCGAGTCGTTGTAATAGTTTGATATACGAGACTTGTTCACACATGACTGACAGTCCTTCGGGACGAGGCCTTGCCCGGCCGTTGAGAGAAGTGAGAGAAGGCGACTAACGTGTTTGTCTCCCGCCAGATGACGACGAAGGGTCCTCCTCGTCCTCCTCGGCCATGTCCTCCTCAGACTCCGAAGCGGAAGACATCAACAACCTCGAGGACAGACGTAAGGACTCGCCTGGAACAAAGGGAAAGGAGAAACCGGAAGGAAGGGGAAAGAGGGCGTTCCGATGAGGTGGGAGGGATCGTAAGAATCAGGTTTGGAATGGGACCGCCTGAGAAACAGAAAAACGAGTATCAGAGGATATTGGGAAAAATTATCAGGAGTGGGAAACAGTAACAAATAACTGCATTACGATAACGTAGCACATTAACCACGCGCCCTTTTTTATACAACAGCTAATTGGTTCAAAAATTAAATATCAAAATGTTAAACTTTTTTTCTAGTGAAAGGTGCAATATTCCATGCCGTTTTGTACACCAATATAAAAGATGGGAACCTCACCAAGTTAACAACAAATAGTATCGAAAGGAAACAAAATTCTCCACATCAGCATTATATGTTTTCTGATGACTTATGAGTAGAACTGTAGATTGATTAATAAGCAACATTTCTCTTGTGATTTAGCTCCTCCAGTTATGAGTGGTAATGTGCAAGACGTTAATGAAAGTATCCCGTGACTGAATGTTTGCCAGCAGCACAAAATGAACAGCAGAATACTTGTTTATCTAAACTCACGTTTCAAAATCAGATATTTTATGAACTGAATTTGTTTATATATTTTTCATGGCAAGGAGGTCTGGTGGTATATTTTTGCAACTATCACATCTTTCCCCTTGCATGCTTCTCTCTCTCTCTCTCTCTCTCTCCCTCTCTCCCTTCCTCTCTCTCTCTCTCTCTCTCTCTCTCTCTCTCTCTCCCTCTCCAATCAGGTTACTGCGGGTCGCACCATGTAGAGTTGCTTTAGAGTCGTCTATATTATGAACGATCGAAAAGCGCAAATCTTTATAATATGTCGTAGGGTGTAGGTGGTAAATACATGTTTTAATTTTTGGCTAAGGCTATATTTTCCTTATATCAACATTACTATCGTTATTATTACATAAGTAAACTTAGGAACGGTCAACGTTATAGTTATAATGATAATAAGTATGATAATAACTGCAATGATAATGATAATAGTTATGATACTACTATTAATACTATAATGATAATATTAATGATCATTATAATACTCTAATGATAAAAATAATAGTAATAACAGTAACAACAATATCATTCTCAATGATAATAGTAATAGTAATAACAGTAACAACAATATCATTCTCAATGATAATAGTAATAGTAATAACAGTAACAACATTATCATTCTCAATGATAATAAGTAATGAGAAAGATTATTATTATGGTAGTATGATGATCATATACGTCGTCTTATCACTGAAACTTTAGATCAGTATTTTCATTCTATAGTTACACAGTTATAAGTGTTTTTAAGGATTAACTTTTGCGAATATATTTTCAATTCGTCTATCGAAAAGAATAGATGAATAGAACAAAGGATGGAGGAAAGGAGGGGAAAGGGGCTCGTTGTCAGCTGGTGAATGATGGGTTAAACTGAAGTCCTTGATTTACACATGTCGTAGTTCAGCGCCTACACTAGCATATTCAAGAACATAAAGCAAAATATATGCTGACCCTACAAATCTTATAAGTTCGTATTTAATTTGAATATTTTACATGATGATGCCATAACTGTTCAGAGATCGTGAGGTGTGACAGTTATTCCACAACTGTTATTCTCTTTTCTTTTTGGACACAATAACCATGGTGATAAAGAACAAAGTCGGTCATATTCATATATTGTTTTTCGCGATGGTCACTTGCTAATAAAGTGTCATCCAATAGTTATTATGTGCAGGCCGACAGCTGGTGCGGAGAGCAAGCACCTGCAAGGGACCATGCATGTAAAGGATGTTGATGCTTCCCGGACCCGCATCTGTACCTTGCGGTGCGGCGGAGGAGAGGGACCTGGCCGGAGGCGACAGGTCAGAAGGGCGATGCCTCTCCTCCTGGTGCGGCTCCTGGAATGAGAATGAGGGCGAGGGCGAAAGGGCAGATTGTAGGTTATCCTGACCTCATGTCGACCGGGTTTTCCTCTTCGATAAAATCGTGACCTTTTTTACTTCTTCCTACAGGATAAGGATTGCTCTTTCTCTCCCCCCCCCCCTCTCTCTCTCTTTCTCTCTCTCTCTCTCTTCATCTATCTATCTCTAGTTCGCTCGCTTTCTTTGTCACATATAATTGGCTTGATGTATTTCGGCAAATAACCCTTATTTCCATTAAAAAAAGCCGGCTAGAATGCATAAAAAACGAGGGAACACTTTAAGAATCAGCATTTAGCATCAAATGATTTAACGAAAGCCAAACATACATAGTAACTGTCCAATTGGTTTTAAAGATAAACTAAAGTGCCCCCTGCGTCATCGGGGGAAACTGCCGATTCAATGAGTTAACTAGTTTACTTATTCTATATTAACACCATCATGTGTAAGTTACACCATGTACGACGATGTGTGAAGATCCGCTGTATCAGCCCCTATTTTAGTATCCCCCCCCCCCCATCCATGTATTTATTCGGCTTTAGAGTTGGGAATCCCCGTCTTCATGACGCTACACATGCACAGAACGGAAAAGATTACCCCAATACAGTAAAAGTTTCCTCCGAGCATCTAAACAGAAAGCGAAAATCTTTGCATAAATACTTACAATCTCCTGGCAGCATCCTCCGCCGTTGTCCTTCTCCTCCGTGGCAAAATCCTTCCGTGATCGCCCCAGGCAACTTACTCAGAGACGAAATTACATTTTATCCCCACTAACTTCATAATTTGCCTTGGTTACCGAGGACGAGAGTTGCTACAACGCGATTTTATGAGGGCGGTGTGTGTGCACGGAGGCGGGGGGGGGGGGGGGGATGAACGGCCGAGACTGGAAAATTGCATCCTCATTTTCGCCAAATTCCGGCGCTTTGAATGTTCGTGAATCCAGGGATAACGTTTATTGTCTGCTGTTTCATCGTTTCTCTCTTCATCTAGTGTGAGTTTTCCCTTCTTTGCCTTTTCTTTCGGCATTCATTTCCTTCGATTCTTTGCTTTGTTTCCGTTCAGTAGTGCCTATCAAGCTGCCCCTCGAGTCGTCTTGCTTCCATTAGGTATTCCTCGAGCGCGTCCTTCTCTCTCGCTTCTCCCATTAACGGTCACTTTATGATTCACATAAAGCACACGCACACTTGCGCGCACATACACACGCAATAATAATTTAAGATATCTTATTTATATGAATAGAACAATAAATGTGGCAACTGCAATAATAAAATAATTTTAATGATATAAAAAATCCAATACTTATGGTGAGGGATGATGATCATAATGATGATCATAATGATATGATCATGGTAATAATTATAATAGTAATGATAATAATGATAATGATGATAACAATAATGATAATAATATTAATAACGATAATGACACTAATAATAAATAATGATAATGATAATAATATGAATAATAATGAAAAAGATAATGATAATTATGTCGATAACAATAATGTTGATGATAATAATATTGATAAAGATTATACTGATAACATTAATAGTAACGGTGATAATTACCATACCTTATCATCATCATTATCATAATTGTCACAATCATTATTAAAATAAGAACAATAGCATCAAACATATTCTTTGTTGAAGGATTTGCAATTGTCTGCAAGAAAGGTAGAGGAGGTAGGAATGTTGGCAAACACAGCGAGAAAGGCCGAATGGAACTCGGCAGCAGAAATATGCACATGTCACAATGAAAAGGGGAAAGCGCTGCGTGTTAGGGGAGTAGAATTGCCACCTGGGGATGGCAAAAAAGGGGTTGGAAAGAAAGGGGGGCTCTGGGCCTTAACAGGAGCTGTCTTTCAAAAGGTGCAACCAGAATAGAACATTTTGAGCATTTAAGATTTCATATATATATTTACATACATGCATACGTACGTTCATCTACACACACAAACACACACACACACACACACACACACACACACACACACACACATACACAAACACACATACACACACATTTCTCTCTTACGGAAGGGAAGTTGTCAGAAGGTTAAGAAAAGGATTGGAAATTGTTAAGCAAAAGGGGTTTGATACAAAAGCCATATAATGAATGCTTTGTGGAGATAACATTGCACTTTAATATATATCATAAATCTAATAAAAGTATAAAATAACCAAGTCAATATTTCTCTCATCTTAAGGAATGTATGTAGTAAAAAAAATGCATAAATGAACATATAAGTTAATAAATACTAATAATAATAACATTAATGATAATAATAATAATGATAATAATAATAATAATAATAATAATAATGATGATGATAATAATAATAATAAATAACAATACCAAAACAAGTAATCATTCCTTTTTTCAAAAGTTGAAACACAAAAAACAAGTTTGGCTGCATTTGCAACTTTTCAATGAAGATTAAGTAACTCTTAAGTCAGAACATAACCACATCTGAAGCCTTCATCAAGTTCAATAACAAGATACAAGTGATTTCACTCAGTGCACACAAAAGTCAAAATATATCCAAATCCTTCCACCCATCACAATAAAGAACATACAGACATAAAAAAATAATCCTTATGCCCAACACAAAAGAGAATCTAGAACATCATCCTTTTTGTATCTCCCATTTGAACTGCTGGTCTTTAAATACTGAGCCATGTGAGCTATTAGTCGATGCCTGATTACTCGAGAAAATATAAACACCTACATGTTATTGTTAAAGAATAGGAATGTGGGTTCGACAACGAGCAAGTAAGTACAGAAAACGCATCACTAAAAGAAGGACAAGAAAAGGAGGTAAATAAGAGAGACAAAGGGAACTGAATCATAAAGACAAGAGGACGAAGAGATGACATACAATGAGAAAAATGTGGGGAAAAAGAAGAAGAAAGAGAAGAAGAAAGAAAAATGGAAGAAAAAGAAGGGGATGAGGATGAGGAATAAGAACAGGAAGAATAAGAAGATGAAGAATGAAAGTGAGAAAATGAAAAAAAAAAAAAAATGAAAAGGAAAGAGAGGAAAAAATAGAAAAGAAGAAAGATAAAAAAATAAAAAAATATCCAGAAACACCAAAAGTTGACAGACACACAAGATTGAATGTGAACAATGAGTGGAATCCACATATAAGGAATATACTCTAGATAAAAGGGAGAACATGAAAAGACACATACAGATATTAGTTTAGAGCATTACAATACAAAGATATGAGGAATAAGACACTGCATGTATAGAAAAGCTGGAGATATGTAGATAAAAAATATGGAACCGAGAGTCTGAAATAGTGCGTTATATCTCTATTATCCAATAAAGGCAAAGAGAGAGAGAGATTCAAGGCAACTTTCCTGTATCAAAATTTTCATTTCTAAAAAAAATAATAATAATAATAATAAAGTAAAAAAACAAGTGACTTTGACTAAAGAGATTTTTCAAACTGCAAGACCCTCATTCTGAATAATACACATCTCGTGAATAAATACATGTCATGCAATTCAGTTGTATTAGATACAATAAGATTTTAATAAAAAGTACATTTAGGTTTCACTTTACTAAACAATCCAACGAGCCAAATGCACTCTTGATTTTACCACACAAAAATACATGATTTATTCATTTTATACTGTAAGTAAAAACCTGTTATTACTCACATTTCAGAACTTCCCTCAACTTTCATGTAATTCTTCCCCTTGACTCTTAGCAACTTCTTTTTTCCTTCTGCAATTTTTCTGTCTCCCTATCTGGAACCTGCATTTTTTAAACTGCAATCCTTCTCTATTCTTTAATAAGTATGGCAAACAAAATCTAAAGTAATCTTTTAAGATCCTAATCATAATATAAATATATGCTATATATCAATCTTAATGATAATATTATGCAACCATTCATAAATATCTGACAGTACAGTTTTTTCAAATATATAATACATATTCCATCAGACATTATTGGTTTATCTTGAAATATGAATAAAGGAAGACAAAATGAATTACTAAGTTAATTTACAATACTCCATACATCACACGTAAGTTGAAATGATGTTTTACTAATAATTTGACAACAGATCTTTTCATTGTACACTAAGTATTCATGTCATCCAAACACATGTGCAGGTCTTCTCTGTACATTATTCTTTTGCATTATGCTATATTAACATCTACAGAACACCAAACACACTTTCTACTTATAACAAACCCTACAACCAGTGCATGTTTTTTATATTGCAAGTAGTATTATCATTATGCATCTAAAACCACTTACTGATTAGCTCAGAGATGCATCACGAATATCAATGATTTTCAAAAATAATAAACACATCGTAATTGCCATCCTGTTCTTAATACTAAATTGATATCCATATGTCTTCGTATCTACCTACCAAAAGCCCAGTTGCCTAAATCAACTTGCTTACCATTTTCAAAAACATGCAGGAAAAGCCAATCCACAACTGGCTATGTAACAGCCCTGGAATTACCCTTTATGACTTTATGCAGTATCGACAAAGTTATATTTGACAAATCTCAGGTGCAGTCTGATAGGCTAGTATGTGGTTTGCTGTTAATAAAGATTACTACTCTTTCTTTAGGCTCCTAGATATTCATCATGTTATGATTCACAGCTAGTAAATGAATCATATGCTATCTTACCCTTTATAATAATATCCATAAATCTAACTTCTACATCTTACCAAAAAACAGTCACTTAAACATCAATTACCATCCTGGCCAAAACAACTGTCATTGTACCAAGTTACAAGCTTCAATAAGAATTACCTATCTTCTATCAATATAAGATCTACATATCCAAAGGAAATGGTCTTTTAATTGAAAACATTTCCTAAATATTGTATTTGTTTGAGATGAAAATCATTTTCATGTTGTGCACTCAAATAATATCATACTGGGCAAGTTAAAAGTATTTTTAAATTATGAAGAGAAGCACACACACACATACACACGGACACATGTACACACAATGTGGCATATTTTTATGCTCAAGCTATTATCCATTCATTTATTGTTACATTTTTCCTTGACTGATCATAATTCATAGCTCCATTCTTTAATAGCTTGGAGAATATTTCATTCGAT
>BOPN01004403.1:95721-105721 GCA_017312705.2 Penaeus japonicus | reverse complement strand
AAGGCAGAAATGACAAGGAAGAGATAAATTAACAGAAAAAATTGGCATACAAATGCGTGCATCAGCATGCATTCAATGCATATACATATACATACATCCATATGTGCGTATATGCAAGTGTGGATGTATTTATGTATGTACACACACACAAGCATGTGCACATGCACGCCCACAGACACACACACATGCACGCACGCATGCACGCACGCGCACACACACACACACAAAGCATATGCCCATAAGTATATATACATAATAATATATATAAATATATACCTATGTTATCATTAACCCTCTCTCGATGGGTGGTACACCATGGGTACCGCGCATTCAAGGCCCGTTCGCAGGGTGCCAGCATACGGCATCGATTATTTAATTGATTTAGGCCTATGCGTTCAAGAGCCCCGGCATTGCAACTTGTAAGGCTGGAATGCCCCCGGCATGAATGGGTTAACTATATCTATTGATTCATATCTCTACTACAACTTTTTCATAAATAAATAAGTAAAAGAAAACTTTACTTTTCCTTTTAGCATCTAGTGTAACTTAACTACATCTTTTCATGATAACATATTTCCTGAAAGGGGTAGGAAATAGCAAACCTACATTTATATCTCATTATCATTTCTTCCCTAAAAATAATAATCATTTCTTCCAAAAGAATAACTGTCAATGGCATTTTATAATTCTATGGTCCCTTTTTCCATCTTTATTACGTATCTGTTCCTATTTCCATGATCTTGTAATTTATCTATCATCCTCTTCTAAGACAGCAAAATGCATCTTTTTCCTTTTCTTTAATTTCTTATCATAATTACATTGCAAATAGTTATCTACCCTGAACTTACTCTTCTGCATTTGAAAATTGTATATCGAAGTAGTTTAAAATAACTAATAAAATCACAGATATGGATATCTATATCCCTTATCCATTATTTATTTTTCAAATCATCAACTTTTTCCTCCATATTTTGATGCATACATTTTTATTTTCTAAATACCAAAAACAGGAGAGAGGAAAGGAATAACAGAGAGAAAGAGAGAGAGGGTAAGATAGGATATACATTATTTCCAATATAGTCCTCTGCCACTTATCATTCAGTCACACCTCAACTTACTTCACATGAATAATTCCAACTCAAAAATATAAAACTAAAACATTTCCATACTGCAAAATAACAGTATAACCCAGATATATCCAAGGTTCACAGTTAACCCTAAAATATTAATAATACCAAATAAATGACATTCACCTTAAGAACCTGACAAAAACCTCTTTTTCCTTTTTCTTGCATAGCTTTTAATGCTGATACAAGATATGTATTTCTAAAAACGGAAGCAAGAGAGTAAAACAAGTGTGTGATGAAACACTTTAAAAGATAAGGAGTGAGAAGACATTATGAAAACTTATCTTTTTGAGAAGTCTCCCTATTGAGGCATATTAAGAACCTTTCTGCCTTAAAAAGGAAAAAAAAGAAAAAGAACAAAATCCTGAGTAAAACATCCACAAATATGCTGTTATTACAACACACAAACCCAAGTTTTTTTATATTATATATATATTTTCATTTCACTCTCTCCTAATATGAACAATCATTCACCTAAATTGAGCACAATCTAGAGTAAGTCACTTGACAGTTAATTGCATTAACATCCATGCTGAATATAGCAAATGGATGTCATAAATACAAATAAATATAAAGCCAGAATCTTTAGATCAATCAACCATCAAAATTGAGTGTGTGTATGTGTGCGTGTGTGTGTGTTGTTGTTGTCTCTGTACATATATATATGCATGTGTGCATGTTCAAATGTGTGCCTCTGTTTAATAACTAAAACAAGACTGTAAGATAAGGTCTCTATTACAATGGATAAGACCTGAGTATCAGCTTCATGCAGACTCGACCACTGAGAAGTCACCTATCATCCTAATCTTGATGACTGTGTCCATTCCAGTTGGTCACAGTGACTGCCTCACTGCGAGTCCTTCTGTGTATAGACAGGTGTTGCTTCAACCCGTTCTGGTCATTCGAGTTCTTGTGCTGCTTGCTCTCAGCTTCCTGGTTCAAAACGTGCTGGTCATAGGTGCTCATGGTTACATCTGTTTCCAGGTTGTCCTTCACCTGTTGGTTTATGGGGTATTCTCATTATCACTACTAATATCAATATTGTGATCATCATCAAAATTATTTTTCCCGTTATCATGATTATTTCCTATCATCATTTATCATTTCCTACAATGATTTATCATTGTCACCATATCAATATAAACATATTTTTTTCATCATAACTAATATCAATTATTATTACTAATATTGATATCACTACCATCATTCTAACTATCATTACTATTATTTAATAATACCTATATTAGTATTACCATCATCTACATCATAATCATAATCTTATTTATCATTATCAGTATCATCATCATCATCATCACCTTTACCAATATCATAATCATTATCAGCTGCCTTTGTTGTAATTTTAGAAACAATTATCTAAGTAATAGTATTCATACTAGCTGCAAATATATCAATATCACACTTAATGGTTTCAATACCAGTGCTCAGCAATGTATTCATCTGCAGTACTGGATTTAGAAAACTTGTGACAGGCTGATTCACACTTAATCATTTGTCTACTAGGGCTAAAGGGACTATCACACTAGCACTTTTTCTGCCTGTGTCTACCACCATTTTCACTCTATCAACCCAAATCATCATGCTCCAATACCATACTTCTACAAGTCTGGTAAATAGCTGACACTTATGTCAAGGATAAAACACTGGTTGGGTTTTAGGGGGGCTTGGTATTAGTCCTCCTGGGTTGTCTTAGCTATATTCTTGCTTCTCGAAAAAAGTTTGACCTGACTGTTCCACAGGCACCTTCCACCACTCTTCCCTACCCTATCCAACCTGCCTCCAGCCTATTCCTCCTCCCACTCAATAATTTAAGACTTTTGGTAACTATTCTAAACTTTGTTGTTTTGCTGCTCAGCAACCACTTGAATACCATCACAAGAAAAATATTTTTTGATGTGCAAAATCAATCTCTCAAATTCAAGGAATTACTGTTGATGAGATATGAAAATTTGGGAATTATTACAGATGGGGCGGATAAGGTCCAGCTGAGAAATTACATAATATTTGCCTGTTGGAGCCGGTTGACGTGATAGCACATATTGTGGTTTTCGCGTCAGACGCCCGGGATGAGCTATGAGGGGAAGCCGCACGCTCAGGTAGAGCAAGCGGGCAGCCCAGGCTCGCGGCTTGTGCGTCCGAGAATCTCGAGGCGTTAGGCTTATGCGTTCAAGAACCCCAGTATTGCAACCGCACAAAGCCGGAACAGCCCCGGCGTGAATGGGTTAAAGATACCGTGTCCCTTTTTCAGCCTAGGGAATATTTCCTCATCAAAACACACCTACACCATTAGCGAGACATCCTACAAAATTTTGACGTCCTATCTTGATTCTAATTCATTGTATGAACCCAAATATAAAAGTAACCAGAAAGTTATCCAGGGCCTCATTTGTGCTTGTAAGCAGTTGCCTTGTTAATTTCAACTCATATATAATACCAAGGACCATATTGATGAAATAAGTAATCTGACACAAATAACCAAAAGTGAATTTCCCCCTCATCTGGTGCTTTGGGCGTACGCACATAAAATGACTTTGCTGTACATTGTATCATGTGTGAATAGAGGGTTAGCTATTCATCATTTTAACTGTGTTTGACACATCTAATAAAATGTGATAAATACCCCCTCCATGTCATGTCTATAAAATGTACAGCCACATGGGTCTACTGCCTCAGTATTTTTTTCATGGGGCAGATGAGGTCTTCACCAGTTTTAGTCAGATGTGTCATAATACTACAAAAAATCATAAACATCCCTCCACCATTTGACATAAGATGTGCCATGATGTAAGAGTATTTTATTATAATACACATAAGACTATGGGCTGGGTGGTAGAATTAATCATCAATTTTGACAAAAAACATTATTAGGAAATCTAAAGTTTGCAGCACTGACAGGTGGCAGTGCATGCAGCATGAGATAGACTCCCAGTGTCCTAGACACATTACTTGGTGTCTGTCTTACAAAATTAACTACATTCCAGATGGTATTACTAGAGTGAAACAGACTAGTAAATGCTAAAATTGGAAAGGAACATTCAAATCAATGACTATAAAATAGTTTGTTCCCATTGAAAAACTTTACATCATGAACATACAAAGACACACTCAGCACTCCAAGAAATCAAATCAATTGGAGAACACTGAATACAAACCTTTGTGGGAGGGAACTTCGTGATGAAGAAGTTGGCCACAATGCAAAAAGTCTTGCTGACTAAAGGCACACAAATGGACTGGTGGACCATGGCTGCCAAGCGATAGTTAGGCCCATAGAAGGGATCACTGATGGCTGGGCAGAGCATGTTATTCAAGTTGACCTGAGAAGCCTGAGAGAAAAGGGAAAGAAAATCAGAACATATGATTTTTGAAGTGTTGAAAAGCAAGAACCAAGGAAATAGATTCTTATATATTAATAAGAATAAACTACATACTGAATCTATATGTTAACACGTAAGCAATCAAAAGTCGTCGCTCCCCTTCATCAATGACAGTATCACAGACAATTAAATCAAACAAATCCACCTACCATGGCTATGATCTGCAGAGGTAAAAAGTGATAGATCAGAAGAATCCCTAAAGACATCACTGTCCAGCTCATGTCCCAGGGGCTCTCCACAGTGTACACGCCTATGAATGGAGAGAGAAGACTTTATTCAATATGTGTGTCTTCTGGATCGCTTGTAGAATTAAAAACTGTCGGGTTAAATCCACCTGTCACTTTCAATGAATACAACAATAAACATTAACTAACAACTGACAGTAGTAATTGTAACCTTTGTTAAGACATGATGCTTTTTAGAAATTATTTGAAAGACATCATTCAGTGTTTACTCAGATTAATTTCACATTCATTTTGTCCTCTTCAGTAAAAATGTTCTCTCCAATTACTATTAAACCAAGACATCTGAAAGTGATATTCCATATTCAACTTCTTTTAAACTTTCTCTAAGCTTGACACTACCAATGATATGATTATCACTGATAACTAGGAAAGCAGGTCTTGACTTTGGCCATATATTTTTCTATTTTCATTTTGCATATATTTACTTTCATGACAATCCATTAAATATCTCCACATATATCTCTTTACTAAATACAAACTAACAAAGGTAAAGAAATTAAAAATGTGCAGCAGAGAATGTATAATAAGAGCTGGAAGAAAAGACTAAAATATAAATAGAATTACAAATTATATTTTTCATTATTCCTGTTTGGTTCAAGGTGGATTTATGTCACTAGTTATCTCACTATGTAAAGCTTGTCATTCACACCTTTCTTACTTTCAATCAGTGACCACTTATCATACAAGATATTCTCTTTCTTTGTGTTCTTTTGTATTGATGCTTCTATACTTCTTGAAACCACCGTTCTGTATCAGGTATTGAAAGTCTAAACTGCAATCCTTTTCAAATATATAGCTGTAAAGTGCTACATTAATACTGATGCATGATGTATAATAATATCCACATTTTGTGGGGTGTCAATTGCTTACAGTTTCATAGAAGCACTGTCAGCAATGTAATGGCCTTACATTTGTGCAACCGCATAACAGCTACAACATTGTTTTAAAGAGCTTCCAGGATGTATTTTGTTTCTCCAATGCAATATATGTGTGCAACTTCACCCACAGCCAATCATATACAGCTCTAAATGGTCTAGATCCTTGTAGTCCAAATAGTGATATACATACAAAGACATGTCTAGGAATGCAGTCATAAATGCAATATAATTTTTATGTGTGTATACAAACAGAAATAACCAAAAAGCAATGCTTTAGCAATACATTCAATAATATGCAATCAAAAATTATAATTTCTTTTTGTTCTTTAACACAATTCTTCATGCAAATGTTAACACTTATATATATATTTTTTTTTTTTCATAAAAAGGGGATTTTCATATTCATTCTGTTTAATTTTTCAAATAATAGGCAAGTGTCAGTTTTTCACAAGAATTCTAAAAAAATTCAGTAAATTTACCACCAAGGCAGGAAACAGGCTAAAGAAATAAAGTTTCATCACTTATAAAATACCCTTTGGCCATGTTCCTAGTTCAAACCACTGGAGGAGGAGGAGGAGGAGGAGGAGGAGGAGAGGGAGGGAGAGGGAGAGAGAGAAAGAGGGAGGGAGAGAGAGAGAGAGAGAGAGAGAGAGAGAGAGAGAGAGAGAGAGAGAGAGAGAGAGAGAGAGAGAGAGAGAGAGAGAGAGAGAGAGAGAGAGAGAGAGAGAGAGAGAGAGAGAGAGAGAGAGAGAGAGAGAGAGAGAGAGAGAGAGAGAGAGAGAGAAATCATCATCATATTTAGATCTCACTCATTTGAATGATTTATCCGATTTCCTTATCGTAAAGACTTTGCAGGTACATGTTTTCTACTGAAATGGACAACAAACATTTACACCCCATTTTGTGGGATACAAGAAGTTGGTTTAGGAAGGAAATATGTATAGCTTACAAAATAGTAAACCTGGTATTTATAATTACATGTAAATGCACAATATCTTTTTTAAAACTCTCTCTTCATATCTTTGTTTGATGAGCAAGAAAATAGAAGATATTTTTCATATACTGTAAAATGATAGGGTGCAAACTTAATTAAAAGGAAAGATTCATATGAAAATACTTCTAATTGCAATAATAATGGTGAAACCTAACTTTCCAAAACTGGACACAATCAACAACTCCGGAATAATTTTATAGCAACATTAGATGTTCAATATTAGATAATTCATAAATTGACATAACATCATCCTACATTATGAATTCCTGTAGGTAAGGTTATATGATAAAAATGGAAATCATAAGGATGATAACTAGAATTGGGAAGTGCTGACAACACTTTTTGACTTCAAATAGTATCCTATTTCAAAATTCCCTTACTGATATATACATACCAATTACTGCAACCGCTAGGAAGATAGTCCTAAAACTATTGGCTATACCTCTTGTCCAATAGAATAGCAGTTAGAATAATCAGAATTAAAATAAAGTTAACTAAAAATGAGTAATTTCACAAGCCAAGTCAAACTATTTGATAGTTCAATCATAAAATCTACATCAATATACTGATCTTCTGATGATTGTACAATGGTACTCACTGCCTTGTGGATTCATCCTGTTACATTTCATAATACAAAATATTTTCATATATTCTAACCTAATTTCAACATGTGAATTCTGAATGTAAAGACAAATTCAAAATGCCTTTGAGAGGGATAACTTACAATTAAGCTTATCTAATTTAACTGCTTTCATAATTATTTAGAGACAGATTAAGTATAACTAAAGCAATAAATTAAAAATAACTGCAAAATGGATATGCATATTTGAGATGATTATAACATTCAAAGCCAGTGATTTTATGAACCTTGAATACAGATCACAAGTTTGGTGGTTTAACATGATTTAAGACTTGCATAGAATTAGAAGAAATTAAAAATAAGAAAAAAATGCCATGCAAAACTGCCAATGAAAAATCATTAATTGATTAACAGTTCATAAATTCTAAAGATTTTTTCTTTTAACATCATAGAAATACAATAATTGAATTATGCTTATATCCATACCCAATATAAGACATACCCTTCAAGCAATGGAATTTAAAAGCATTATAGTGTAACTCATAAAAATCATATATTCCTCTGGCATTCACAAATCAACAAACACCAAAAGAACACCAACATCCCTTTCCAATTTATATATAAATTAAAGGTGCAAATAATCACTATCATTCTTTAATCAAAAAGGAGTTTTTGTGTTTTCATGCAATTTAGGATTCATAACATTATTCACAACCTTTCATTGGTTACTCTGATTAACATGGTCACCTCCTTTATGTCAAACTTTCTCTTTGCCTCAAGAGTTAGTCGTCCTATGTGAAGGCTTTCAGTGGAGGGTTCACACTGAACAAGTTCGCACATAAACCAGTTGAAGGAAGAGCATGAAAACATATGATTGTGCCATAATTGTAAGTTCCCTGCTTTTTTTTTTGTCGTTTTGTTGATAAGGCATTTACATAAGTGTTTAATCTGCCTAAAAGCATGTTCAGTATAATGCTGGTTAGGCTTTTTATTTATTTTGCTACTCCATCTCTCCTTACTCTTGCTAAATGTCTCTTAGCAAACACACCTTCTGCCCACTTTCTTTTCCTTTTATTCCTTCTGCAATATTCTACTGTATTGATTCCTCTCTTGCATTACCTTTGTCTTTGTTCATTTCAGTCTTGACATCTTCTCTTCTACTCCTTAGCTCTGATCTTCACTGCTAAAACCCCTTGTATTACTTTAGTTTCCTTTTCCTCATTCACTTCTCTTCCTTTCTTTCTTTACTTCTCTTATTCCACCTCTTCCTAACCTCTCATGACCTTTATCACTCTTTCTGCCCTTCTTTCCATTACTTTACTTGAATAGCACAGCCTACTGTACATTTTCCTAGTCAACCTCTAAAACTGCATCATCTTTAAGCCAACAGTACCAAACAATTTGTCTACTTCACTACTCACATCTCTCTTCCCTCTTCATCATATGCTTTTTATATTCAGAACACTTAAATTTCAGAGCTTGTTTAATATCATATAATTGAAATCCGAAACAACTCTGCAAAAATATAGTACTTACATTAATGATCATAAGCATAACCATTAAAAAATTAAAATACTGATAATAATGATAATAATAGTAGTGCAATAGCAGTGCCATTCAACTAAAGCACTGCCAGTATTTGTACAGTATCATACTGTCTTGTGGTCATGTGGCAAACCAGTAAGTGAGCAGTGCGGTGGGTATGGTTTGCAATGTCACAACTGTGTGTGTAACACTGTAGTAGTGTAGCTGTGGATACTTTGCTTTTCTCATCATCTTTCGATAGTGAGCCCATGCATGTTGTGCTGCCTTTGAAATGCTGCCAGCATCATAGACCGCCCGTCCTGAGAGGCAGTTAGGTCGGTAGGTGCCCCGTCCGCAATGGGTTAACTGGTACAAGTTCTTCATACTAAACTCATTCAGTGTGACTATTGGTTAGGAAATTATCATACAGAACATTAAACATTACTTTGTGTAATATTACTAAGGCCATAATATTTTCTTAGTGCTGTCACCAAAAAAACTAGAAACTACACTATACTACACTGGCAACACGGCAACATACTGCAAATCTTTGGTATCTTAAATCGTTCTTATCTATGCACCAAATAGTATGAGCTTACCACTAACACTAGGAAAATGGCTCCAAAACTGCTGGCAGTACCTCCATTGTTAATGGTCCCAAAATATTAGGTGTACCATTAGCTGTACTTAAGAAGTACCAGTGGTACTACTGCCAGTACTTTTACCGGTGGCTATTGCCCACCTATTAACAATAAAGATAATAATAATAATAATAAAGATGATAATAATAATAATAATAATAATAATAATAATAATAACAATAATAATAATAACATAACAATGCTAATAATAATAATGGCAATGATAATAATAAGAGTAATAATAACAATGATGATGATCATCATTATCACTGACATTACTATATTTATAAAAAAAAAAAAAAAAAAATGTTAATAGAAAATAGAAAAAATATTCATATCAATACAAATACAAATAATAACAATAACAATCTTATAATTTCAATAAAAATAATGATGATAATAAAAATAGTAATAATAGTAATAATAATAGTAATAATAATAATGAAAACAATTATTAAAAACAACAATCATAATAATAATATCAATACTCATAAAATCAAATATAAAAAAGATAATAATAATAATAACAATAATAAAATTTTTAATAGATTACAACACTAATAGTAAAGAATAATCATGGTGCTCTTTTTTAACAAGATAACATTTACAGAAAAAAACT
>BOPN01004403.1:83221-88221 GCA_017312705.2 Penaeus japonicus | reverse complement strand
AGAAAATTCAATTCTCATTAAGATTTTCTTAAACTTCGCCTTTGAAATCCAATTTAGGGATCCTTAATAATTGTAAAAAATATCCTAGAAGTTACCCATATACTGCAAACATACTTCATATGCAAATAGCAAGGAAGTATAAGAAAGTCTTGCCTAAACAGGCCACACTAATTACAAACCAACAAAGGTTTTCCTCTTCGACTGTACACCCTCTAGCTCAAAGTATAACCTCTGAAGAAAGGTCCTCGTTCCAAGTGCGCAATACACCATCCACCTCAAGTTCCTTCTCCCTCTCCCAGCTATGGTTACATGACTGGCTCTAGGGCTCAATTTGGACAGAGGCATCCTGACAACGTCAACTGTTTTTTTTTTTTCCCCTACTCAACATATCCACACAAGCGTCTCTGTTCACGTGAGCAAAATCCACTCCCGTAAGGACGTCACCATGACCCTCAAATGGAACACCAACGCCATCCAAAACAACGAATCACTTACAATAATAGAGTGCCGAGTGAGCGCTAGAGAACGGGTACGTGTGTGACAAGAGCTCTCTGTTTACTACGGATTACACTCGCTGGAGGAGAGATTCCGGTGATGGATGAGCTAGATTTCTTGGGGAGATATTTCACTTGTTTGAATTAGACTGTATCATGAGTGATACATAATTATGATATATCGAAGTGTTTTTTTTTATGGTTTTCTGGTGTTTTATTGTTAGTATGGATGAGAAAGTTACTTATTCTCATACCTTAAATAAATCTATTTATCTACTAGATTGTTAAGCATAAACATATTTTAACTCCGTGTTACATAATGGTGAATGAAATACGGCTTCTTCTTAAAAGATAAAAGAAGTTTCACCAAAATTATATCTTCTGGCATAAAAGCACCATAATGTTATATTTGAAAGCCATTTTATATTTATCCGTAGATATGTAGAGGAGTAATGAGGGAACATAAGAAAATAAGCCTCAATCTGTAAATATCGCTTCAACATTACGGGTCATTGGCAACAGCGAAGAATACGCAATTATTCTACGTTTGATTAATTAATATTGTAGCTGAAGTAATTTTATTGATTAAAGAACGTAGAAGCTTAAACTAATAAATATCACTTAAAATGGTATTTCCATGTTATATAAGCCATTAAGCCAACTCATTTAAAGAGATTCTATTTCACAAGCTATTACGAAATACAGTTACAGATGTTCTATTTTTTTGTTTTTTTTTTTATCACATATTTCGTTAATTCCAGTCATCGAAAATGCCAGTCAAAACTTTCTCCTTTATGTAATTACAACTGCGTCAACCTCAAAAGAAAACGGCAACTCAATGAGTATTATACAGTGTGAAGTCATGGAAGTGAGACGTATTGTCAATGTTAAATTCTCTCTCTCTCTCTCTCTCTCTCTCTCTCTCTCTCTCTCTCTCTATATATATATATATATATATATATATATATATATATATATATGTGTGTGTGTGTGTGTGTGTGTGTGTGTGTGTGTGTGTGTGTGTGTGTGTGTGTGTGTGTGTGTGTGTGTGTGTGTGTAGATGTGAGTGTGTGTGTGTTAGTGTGTAGATGTGAGTGTGTGTGTGTGTTAACTGATTTATGATATAAATTTTGATTACTTGTACAACAGGACTGAATGAAAGACATTTATCTTATGAAATACATGTATCGAAAGGAATATATAAATATACGTAGTAAACATGAATAATTATATACAAAGAATATGCTTATTGGACTCCCCCCCCCCCTCGCTCTCTCTCAAGACGCGAACTTGACTTTCGGTCCTTTGGGAAGAGCCTCTACTCGTTCGAGATCTTCTAAATAGCGTAAGATACCGAGGAGTGAATCTGGCACGTTAGCGCACCAGTGGCCTTTGTGACCGAAGCATCCTACATGCTTCCTAGTGGCCCATTTTCCTATCATGTCCCGCTGAACTGCTCGGCGAAAAACGGAGAGAATTCTTTCGAAGACGTGGCGCTTCTCCCACTCACTCGACTCCGAAAGTTCTTCAAGGAAGATGGACTTCAGTCCTCTCTCTGGTAAGGTTTCGACTCCAACAGATAAGGTGTGCCAGTGGTCCGAGTTCTGTTGGTCGCTGAAATCGGGCGACCACCAGCGGCTGTGCAGAAGGCTCTGGATCAGACGGCAGGTTAACCAAACACTTCGCTTGTGGAGAGTTAAATTACTAAACACTTCCTTCTCTAATATGTAAGTGCAGTACAACCATTCATTTCCGATGTTGGCAAGATGTAGCCTTGCGTCAGTATCTAGGTCAAAGTGCTCTTTTAACAGTCTTTTTGGTTGGTATTTTTCATCTGGTTGAGTGATCAGTAAGACAGGTGTGATGCGCGCTCTTACCATTTTCAGGTTCTTCTCACCATCTATGACCCAGTATATATCGACCCCTTCTGAGGTGACTGATACAAAAGGCGGGGCAAGAAACATGTCTAGTGAGGAGCACGTGTACTTCTCGAGTGCTGAAATCACTGCTGAACTGAATGTCTTGCGGAATTCACCTTTCTTGAAGAGATCTGATTCTAGTTGCGACTCGACCATTATAGTTAGTTTTTTATCAACATCAAAATTCTTGTAGGTGACAGCAATATTATCTGGAGATAATGTATATTTGGATACTTCATAGATGAAATTCACTTCATCTATACCGAAGATTTCATTTCCTTCTGACACAGCGCCAACATCAATCAAAATTCCTTCGAATCTGGGATCACTGATAAAACTGCAAATGGCTACTGTTTCTCCTCTGACTCTTTTGAGGATTTTCTCTGAGTCACTTTTAGAACATGCCTTCTGTTTTGCAATTTTGATCAGGTTTTGAGGAAGGCTAATATTCAAGGATTTTGCCATCGTATTCAGTATCATATAGGCTTTGGATTCTTCTTCTCTTTCAGCCTTTATGATAAGCGCGTCTTCATGTGACATTATGGGTATGTTGCATTTGCTGAGCATCACTTCATAGTCTGTCATCAAATCTAATGGTTTTCGCCTCTTCTTATTTTCTCCTGCTATGCCCTTGTCTGTGCACTCAAGGAGATACTCCAAACACTTTCTGTGTCCACTAAGAGCAGCCACATGCGCTGCACTTAAGTTACCCGTTGCAAGTTTATTTGCTTCCGCCCCATGATGTACCAGGTACTCAACTGTATGGATATGATTGAATAGAGAAGCAACATGAAGCGCTGTGCTGCCTGAGAAGGTCTGTATAACTTGGTTAATATCCAGATTTCTAACGCATTTGAACATCATATCGAGAAGGACTATCATTCCGTGCTTTACTATGAAGAAGAATACGCGATCACTGGGCTGCTGTAACTTTGAATCATTATCAAATTTGTTTTTCCATGTGTTCGTCATTCCCACAACATACTCTTTTTCAGTTCTCGTGAGATCATTATCGTCTGACGAATAAAACTCTTCCAGACTCTTGCGTTCACTCAGCAAAAGTTCGCGTTGTATTTCCAGGGGCAACGTCTCTGTCCTTGGAGAGAAAAGGGGGTTGAGTCTGAGGTCTCTGCAGAGGGTGAGTTGCGTGTTGATGTGACCACGAGCAGCAGCCACTGCCAAGGGGGAGGCCTCGCCGGGTAGTGGGTTGAGGAACACGTCTTCAAGGCTCAGAAGCTGGCATGTCAGAGATAGACCGAGGTCAGCAGCCTGTGCTAGCAACCTCCGAGCTTCCTTGCCACGTTGTTTTCTGCAGCGGTTGCTCAGGATCCATCTTGCTCTGTTCCCTACGTCAAGGATCTGCTGGGTATAGGTATTCAACCCCTCCCTGAGTTCCTTCAACTCCTCCACGTCAGGTGACACTCGTGATGCCTCGTGTTCCAGTCTCTCGGAAGTAACCTGGGTGGGAAATTAGATCCATATGATTACTTTCAGATTCTTAGGGTTATGAAGGCATGATTTGAAATGAAGTGATTAATAGAATCATACAGTCCAACAGTTTAAAAAGAGCTAAAACTGCTACATAACAATTGGAAGCATAGTGTGTAAATGTTTTAGTTGCTGCCTTAGAGCTTTATGTGGTAATACCTTGTCAACACACACGATATAATGAATATGATAATGACAATGATAAGTAAGATGTCTCACAAAAGCGCATTACCTTCCTCATAATAGCGGGGAAGCAGGCGGGGATTCCTTGTTGCGTGTGAGCAGCCTCCAGAGGCGTTATATAGGACCCAAGTCTGCTTGAGAGCGGCGCCCCCGCACTCAACAAGAGGAACACAACGTCCCTTTGGTGGTGTCGAATGGCCTCGCGGAGGGGGTCGGCGCGGGCGTACATCGGCAGGACGGGGGTGTGGAGCTTTAGTAGTCTGTGGATCTTAGATCTGTCACCCATCCTGCAGGCTGTCACCAACTCCTCGTGCTGGTCTACAGATGGTTCATGCAACGGCCCCAACTTCACACTCATCTGTGGATGACGTCCATACATTTTACAACACATGGAGCTGACAGAGCGCTTTCAGATTACTGACCTTAATGATTGGGCGCCGCCAAATATACCCAGTATCTACAATGTCTGAAGTGATTTGTACCCTGATGATTTAGAAGTCTGTCTTCTCTTTAATAGCAGGATGCTTTCTCTTTTTGTATAATACAACTTCCTTTTCCATCGAATGGATTCAATTGTTTCGCAGATCGTGATTATGCCTCACCTCCTCCAGCAGCTTAGCCATCTGATGATTTCCTGCTTGCGCGGCCAGCTGGTGTGGCAGGACCCCTTGGTAATCGGGTATCCTCGGGTCGCACCCATAGCCGAGTAGGATCTTGGCCAGCTCTAGCCACGCATCCGACACGTCCCACTCTTTTCCCTCCCAGATGACGTCCATTTCGGCCGTCCTTGGGTGTGCTGCGACTTGGTGTAACGCCGTGCGTCCTGATGTGAGGTGTCTGATGTGAGGTTATGCAACATTCACATACACATAAGTTAAATACGCAGAGACGGTCAGACGAACAGAAAAAATGAAAA
>BOPN01004403.1:73221-75721 GCA_017312705.2 Penaeus japonicus | reverse complement strand
TTTTCGATTCTTCATAATTAGTTCTCTAGAATTTTACGAGTCGTTGGGTATTCTTGATAATCAGATGATAATATGATTAAAGCTTTAAAGTCATCAGTTTGTATCATATTCATGTTAATATTCGAGTTAAAAAAAATCGAATTGTATTCAGATCTCTAGGCTTCAGGAAAATAATCTGATAACGGGATCTCATAAAAGTATTAAGTTTAAACAAGTTTACATGACATATCCACTATCTACAGAATATAAGTAAAAGTCATAGAAATAATACAAAAGCTTACGTTCTTTTTTTATCGACTATATAAATAATCATACACTAAATGTCTTAATTGTAAACGACTCAATATATCAAAACTTTTAACTCTGATATCTACTGGAAATTTACATTTAATAAATTTGGTTACATAATTACTATGATAGGGGCCGGTCACGTTAACACCTAATAAGTCCGATATCTCCAAACGGAGTTAATATTCCAGTAAAATTATCAGTTTAATTAGTCACAGAAGCGATGAAACTAGCTCCAGTCTCCTAGCTATAGACAGATTAATTTTATTAAGATAAACCATGGTTGATGAGACATATAAACACTACGTTTTGGTATCCGTATCTGCGTTTGTGTTATTGTATTTGTATGTGTATATGTGTATGGATGTATGTTTTTGTATGTGTGTATGTGTATGGATGTATGTATTTGTATGTATATGTGTATGGGTGTATGTATGTATTTGTATATATGTGTATGTATATTTGTATGGGTGTATGTATTTGTGTATGTGTATGGGTGTATGTATTTGTATGTGTGTATGTGTATGGGTTTATGTACGTGGATGAGTGTATGGATGTTTATTGGTGTAAGGATAAGTATGGGTGTATGGATAATTTCCTTGGTTTCAAGAATACGGCGAATCACATGGCTAGATGATGTTACGATATCCAAATCAAGTGTTAAAAGGGGATTATTGACACAGAGAGATGTATGTATAATCCCCTTGTAGTTCAGGGCCGAATGCCGGGCGATAGAGAAAAAAATGTTTTTTTTTTTTTTTTGGAAAACTTTGTGGAAATAACTTTTAATAGTGGATTTCTTGAAGATTAAACAGCTTAAGAGCGCCGCATAATAAGTGTTTAGTGCTATAACATTCACACAAAATCACGTGCAGACACACACACACACACACACACGCGCTCACGTATAAAGGCACACACTCATAATTACATACATAACATACATAACAATAAAAACGGCTACAAACACATAAAGACACATGCAGACAGAAACATTCGCACGCAGATACTCACGTACCCACACACACACACACACACACACACACACACACACACACACACACACACACACCTTATAATTACGTATCCGTCTTTTAAATGTATCTGATATTCATTATCACTGCGCGAAAATATCTGAAGCACGCAGATACTCACGTACCCACACACACACACACACACACACACACACACACACACACAAACACACACACACACACACACACACAAACACAAACACAAATACACACACACACAGAGGCACAACTTGCACATACACCCCCCCCCCCCAACCCCTCCCCACACGCACCGTCCATATCAGATGTCCCTGTCCAAAGGGCCAAATTCCCTCCGCCAATTACCGTTCGAGACTGGCCGAGTTGGGTTGTTACCGTGTGTTAGTTGAGCGATTTTGTTGGTCTTTCCCAGAAAGAGCTTGAAAGGACTTCACTTTGCGCAGAAGGACCCTGTTCTCGAATGGGTGGGTGATTTTAAGGAATGTTATGTATGGATGTGATGATGTTGATACGAGCACGTAATAACATTTGTCTTTTTGTTATGGGTTAATGTAGAAAAGGTGGTAATATGAGTAATGTTGATAGTGGTGGTGATAATAACGATTATGATAAAGGTAATGATCGTGATATCATGGTAGTAACAATACTGAAACAAAACAACTGCAGGAACACTGATAACATTAAGAAAATAATCTAATTCCAAATAATTTTTGTTTCATTCTTCATACTCATTGTGGTGAGTATAATGATTATCTTCTTAGTAAAGGCAGGAGCATATCAGCTCACAAATAAGTATATATAAATAAAGCTTTGGATTACATAGAAAGGAAAAATGCCATTGAAGGATAAAACTCCGCATTTAATCCAATAACAAAAATGAACCTATTTTGTGTATAGTGTTTATTATCTGCTATAATTCCTAATTGGAAAAGGAAATTTCTTCACCTCCCACAACGTACATCAGTTTCAGGATCGACTTGTGGCCACCTACTAGCACCTTCCGACAATTACATCATTCCTTGTTTCCTCCACTGCATATCCTTCAAGACATCAACATTCAGTAACTACTGCAGGTAATATAAGCTTGAATATTTATATTTTTAAATTTTCTTACAGTCCAGGCCACACTAGTTTAAAAATTCTAATACAAGGCTTTTCTTCACATGACTTATGTGAATAAACATGGCAGAAGAAATGAC
>BOPN01004403.1:63221-65721 GCA_017312705.2 Penaeus japonicus | reverse complement strand
ACACACATATATACACACACAAACATATATATACACATCACTAGGTTAGCGGACCTGAAACCCACCAACAACATTTCATCTTTTGCTCAAACACATACGAGTAAAAATATAGACTAATATCGAGGAGAATATTCGAAGCATGTGGAAGTATATCCTTTGTTTGACTTTTTTCATCATATTTTTTTTACAGAGCACCAAAGGACTGCCCGAGTTAATTTGTGCATTTATATGCCTTTTGTATTCACACACCAAAGTCCTCTTGTCCGTAAAATTTTGTCCGGAATGTTAATCGAATTTTATTTCCTCCCCTGGTACATTTATTTATTTCTCTTAATCCACATACTTATCATGTTTTATTAATTTTCCTCATCTGTCTTCACCCTTCCTTCATGAACACTCATGAATGTCTTCTGTTTCCATCCTTCAATAGCCCCTCCCCCCCATCCCCCACCCTCATGACCTTTCCTCTCCCTCCTCCTCCTTCTCCCTTTCCCTCAGTTGTAAGTTGACCTTTCCTCTGCTCCTCTCTACTCGTTTTCCCTCCTCTTCCCCTGTGTCTTCACCCATGCACGAATGCAAACTACCTTCCTTCTCTCTCTCTTCTTACTCCATTTCCCTTCCCTTCCTTTAGCCCTTCGTTTTCTCCCCTTCTTCTATGCTTCCTTTCCCCTTCTTCCCCCTATCCCTCCCTTCCCCCATCCCTTCCTCCTCCTATCCCTCCCTTTCCCCATCCCTTCCTCCCCCTATCCCTCCCTTTCCCCATCCCTTCTTCCCCCTATCCCTCCCTTTCCCCGTCCCTTCTTCCCCCTATCCCTCCCTTTCCCCGTCCCTTCCTCCCCCTATCCCTCCCTTTCCCCATCCCTTCTTCCCCCTATCCCTCCCTTTCCCCATCCCTTCCCCCCCCCCTTTCCTGCCCTCCGCTGCAGCCCCATGCCCTTGCAACCAGGCTCTCTTTTAGGTCTTCGGATCGATGCCGTGGCGATGGGGCAGCTCACAATCACCTATGGGACTGAAGCCGTAAGGGCGAGTTTACGCCGCTAACTACTGGACGAACCGGCCATCAATGCCTTCCGGGCTTGGTGCCAGTGCCTCTATTAAAGCATTGATTACCACTCAGCTACACACTGTAGAGCGGTCCGGCATTTATTTTTTTTATTTTTTATTTTTTATTTTTTAATCAAATGAAACTGCGTCCAGTCTAATGATCAACGTTTATTACACTGCCAAAAAAAAAAAAAAACATGGAAATTCGCTAATGATTCTTTATGAGGACGTACAGATGGATCGAAGCCAACTGGAACTGCATTTCAACCCGCATGCGGAGCGACATGAGCTCCTGGCTGCATGCGGTTGCTCGTGTGGCTAGATACTGAAGGGCTTGGCTTAGGTAAGCGTTTTAAATGGAATGGGAACGCCTCCTTTCACAGCAACAGAAGTGTGTTTCTTTCCGTGAGGACACACAGACATACATACATACACTTAACGAGAGAGAGAGAGAGAGAGGAAGAGAGAGAGAGAGAGGGAGAGAGGGAGGGAGGGAGGGAGAGAGGGAGGGAGAGAGGGAGGGAGGGAGGGAGGGAGGGAGGGAGGGAGGGAGGGAGGGAGGGAGGGAGGGAGGGGGGAGGGAGGGAGGGAGGGAGAGAGGGAGAGAGGGAGGGAGGGAGAGAGGGAGAGAGAGAGGGGGGAGGGAGGGAGAGAGAGGAAGGAAGGAGGAAGGAGGAAGAGAGAGGGAGAGAGGGAGAGAGGAGAGAGAGAGAGAGAGAGAGAGAGAGAGAGAGAGAGAGAGAGAGAGAGAGAGAGAGAGAGAGAGAGAGAGAGAGAGAGAGAGAGAAAAAGAGAGGAAGAGAGAGAGAGAGAGAGAGAAATAGAGAGATGGGAATAGAGAGAGGGAGAGAAGAAGAGAGAGAGACAAATAGAGAGAGAAAGAGAAGGGGGGGCAAAGGCAACGATCTAATACTACGATAACTGTATTCTACAATAAAATTTGCAAAAGAACATTCACGATGTTCAGGGGATAAGTTCCATTAGATACAACCCTCTCTAAAAATACTAACGGGGGAGTTATCTGTATCTCTAAAATCAGTTGTTTCGGCTTCAAAAACACCTGGCGGTCCGCTTAAGTATGATGTAGGTATAATGCCGAGGCCTTTGATAACGTTGAGCCGAATTTGCAAAGAATATCAGATAATACCCATTGGTAGATGTGGCATGAGATAAATGTTCAAGGGAGAGTTACTGTGTGTTAATGACAGATACTATCCATTCAGTCTCTTGATATTCCTGATAAACTTGACCAAATTCTTTCCAGTTGTTATGGATCATTAACTTGGCCCCTCAATGGCGGGGTGTGTCCCCTTGTTTAACGACTCTCATAGTCAATGCAAATTAACCTCGGTTGTTAATTGCAGGACATAAAGATGTTATAAAAGACGGAAAACGTTTATGATAGACTTCTCCATCGTAAAGAACGCTACAATATGGGAAAAAAATCTGCTTAGAT
>BOPN01004403.1:53221-55721 GCA_017312705.2 Penaeus japonicus | reverse complement strand
ACATGTCATACACGTGATTCACACATATCCTTAGACAAATCATGCACTGTGGTAGAGAGTCTCCTCTCGGGGAGCAGAGGAGCAACACCTCGCTCCTCCTCGAAGAGAGAGAGAGAGAGAGAGAGAGAGAGAGAGAGAGAGAGAGAGAGAGAGAGAGAGAGAGAGAGAGAGAGAGAGAGAGAGAGAGAGAGAGAGAGAGAGAGAGAGAGAGAGAGAGTGAGAGATAGAGAGAGAGAGAGAGAGAGAGAGAGAGAGAGAGAGAGAGAGAGAGAGAGAGAGAGAGAGAGAGAGAGAGAGTGAGTGAGTGAGTGAGAGATAGAGAGAGAGAGAGAGAGAGAGAGAGAGAGAGAGAGAGAGAGAGAGAGAGAGAGAGAGAGAGAGAGAGAGAGAGAGAGAGAGACGAGAGAGAGAGAGAGAGAGAGAGAGAGAGAGAGAGAGAGAGAGAGAGAGAGAGAGAGAGAGAGAGAGAGAGAGAGAGAGAGAGAGAGAGAGAGAGAGAGAGAGAGACGAGAGAGAGAGAGAGAGAGAGAGAGAGAGAGAGAGAGAGAGAGAGAGAGAGAGAGAGAGAGAGAGAGAGAGAGAGAGAGAGAGAGAGAGTGAGTGAGTGAGTGAGTGAGTGAGTGAGTGGTGAGTGAGAAGATAGATGAATAGTGAGAGTGAGTGAGAGAGAGAGATTGAGAATAAGAGAGAGAGAGAGAGAGAGAGAGAGAGAGAGAGAGAGAGAGAGAGAGAGAGAGAGAGAGAGAGTGAGTGAGTGAGAGATAGATAGATAGTGAGAGTGAGTGAGAGAGAGAGAGTGAGAAAGAGAGAGTGAGAAAGAGAGAGAGAGAGAGAGAGAGAGAGAGAGAGAGAGAGAGAGAGAGAGAGAGAGAGAGAGAGAGAGAGAGAGAGAGTGAGTGAGTGAGAGAGAGAGAGTGAGAGTGAGTGAGAGAGAGAGAGAGTGAGAATAAGAGAGAGAGAGAGAGAGAGAGAGAGAGAGAGAGAGAGAGAGAGAGAGAGAGAGAGAGAGAGAGAGAGAGAGAGAGAGAGAGAGAGAGAGAGAGAGAGAGAGAGAGAGAGAGAGAGAGTGTGAGAATGATATAGAATGCTTGTATAGAATTACAGTATATATTATGCTTATATTAGATATTAATTACAGCAATAGATCCATATACAAATATATGCATTTTCGTACTATTAACTAGTGAGGCAATCGCGAGGTCAGGTCAGGTTAACTTTGAGTGATGGGTGGCTTACTAATGGCTGCCTTAGACCCTCAGAACGAGCTTAATTCCTCGATAGTCACGCCTCCTACATTCCAGACTACCTTGCCACGTTCCTAACGCTGGGGACGGCGAATGCGAAGCCTTCCATATAAGCAGGATGTTTGGAACACACCGACAGACCGGGATCGACTCTGCTCCACTGACGCCTGATTTCTGCGCTTGTTCATACGTGTTGTGATATTGTTTATTGCTGTGACCATTGTGAAGTTGTGAATATATCTTTCGTGCACCATAACGGCAGACAATCTGCGTTATGGAATAAACCTGTAATGTTCAAACCCTGTGTCTGACATCACTACCTATCTTGTGCTGGGTTGTCAGTTACGATAGACTAAGACAACCCTCACAACTGGTGGCAGCGGTGGTTCACAACTGATGTTAGCGGTGTAACCCACACAACGGGTGCCAGCCGGTGGTGCCACGATTTTGCTCCGAAGAAGAACCCGCTACGCCGAACGTTACTTACCCTCCCGCCCACCCTCACAGAATGATGTCAGCCAGAGTCTAGCTCGCCTCCTATCTTCTTAAAACTCGTGGACCGCTCGCCACGTGCTTTCATTTTTTTCACTCTCACGTGATCACAGCAGTAAATACAACGCGTCAGGCAGGAAAATCAAGGTAAGTCAGTGGAAGCATTGTCCCCCGTGTCTCATTTCACCCTATTTTTCTCCGACTATTTTTCCACTCTTAATAACGCCTTTTCTCCCTCAGATTTTTTTTTCTCAGTGTGTGTAACGAAGGTATCTTTTTCGCATTATCTGTGTAATATGCGATTTATTACCTTTTGCGAAATGCACACACACATAACTCACTTTAGATACACCATCTACACTTAGCACTTTTGCATTAACTGTTCTTATCTTTCTGTTCACAAACACACTTTGACACTTCAACTAGGATGTCATGGCATAAAACGAATATTAATAACCCGGTAGGACGACGTGTGCCACCCATAATAATTCTTTTATCGCCCTTGTTTTGTTGGACATTAAGTGAATAGTTATTTGCACAATATTTCTCGCCTAACCATATCTTCTACTAATCCCTCCTCTCCCAATCACCTATCTGATTGATTTTCATGTTGACGACTATAAACATTCGTAATGATAATGCTTTTGGAATTTGTCTTAACTTTCATACGCTCATTCATTATTTTTTTTACCAATCTTGGCTTATCAGCATCTCCTTTGTTATGAAAATTAACCACTTTGAGGACAAGATTCGGTTTTCATCCC
>BOPN01004403.1:43221-45721 GCA_017312705.2 Penaeus japonicus | reverse complement strand
GATAGATTATGTTTTTAGAATAAATACAGCATAGTCGTAACATCATGTATTGCGTTGTACCTTTATTTATAAACCAAATTAATTTATTCATAGCATTTGCATAGAAATGAATTCAAATAATTCAGAAAGGAAGAGGTGGTGTTTATAACGATGATTCTAATCAAAAACAGAAGAACAATCATTCAAAAATAATAATATTGAAATATCAAAGGGAAATGTAGAACGGAGACATTTTCCGAAAGGAGAGCGAAGAGAAATAACGATAAAGAGGGGAGATACGAGGAAAGAAAGAATGGAAGCAAGAAAGCGTGAATGGGTTAAAAGGGGAGATTGGGAAGGGGAGAGAGAGCGAGAGAGAGAGAGAGAGAGAGAGAGAGAGAGAGAGAGAGAGAGAGAGAGAGAGAGAGAGAGAGAGAGAGAGAGAGAGAGAGAGAGAGAGAGAGAGAGAGAGAGAGAGAGGAAGAGAGAGAGAGAGAGAGAGAAATAAAAATAAAAAAAAGAAATGAAGAGAAAGAAAGAGAAAGAGAGAAAAAGAATAAGAAAAAAATGAAATGAAGAAAAAGAAAGAGTGAGAAAGAGACAAGAAAAAGAAAAAAGACGAACTAAACGAACCAGAGAGGCAAAAAGACACGAAACAAAAGAGCGAGCGATCCAGGAACCAGGCTAGAGAGGGGACGGGGTTTCACAGCGAGGGGAGAACCGAGGGATGTAGCGTGACTGGGGGGGCGGGGGGGGGGTAGATGGGGGGAGGGGGGTTACCATGCTAAAAATATACTTTGCGTAATCTGATTAATACGGTAGGGGGTGGGGGGAGACGAACACGGGGATAAAGAAGATGGGGGGAAGGGGGAAAGAAGGGAAGGGAGAAGGAAAGAGGGAGGAGGAGGAAGAAGAGGTAAAGGGGGAAGAAAGGGAAGGTAAAGGTAAAGAAGGAAGAAAGCAATCCGAGTGAGAGAGAGGGAGAGAGGGAGAGAGGGAGGGAGGGAGGGAGGGAGGGAGGAAGGAAGGAAGGAAGAGAGAGAGAGAGAGAGAGAGAGAGAGAGAGAGAGAGAGAGAGAGAGAGAGGAAGAGAGAGAGAGAGAGAGAGAGAGAGAGGAAGAGAGAGAGAGAGAGAGATAGAGAGAGAGAGAGAGAGAGAGAGAGAGAGAGAGAGAGAGAGAGAGAGAGAGAGAGAGAGAGAGAGAGAGAGAGAGAGGAAAGATAGAGAGAGAGAGAGAGAGAGAGAGAGAGAGAGAGAGAGAGAGAGAGAGAGAGAGAGAGAGAGAGAGAGAGAGAGAGAGAGAGAGAGAGGAGAGAGAGAGAGAGAGAGAGAGAGAGAGAGAGAGAGAGAGAGAGAGAGAGAGAGAGAGAGAGAGAGAGAGAGAGAGAGAGAGAGAGAGAGAGAGAGAGAGAGAGAGAGAGAGAGAGAGAGAGAGAGAGGAAAGAAAGAGAGAGAGAGAGAGAGAGAGAGAGAGAGAGAGAGAGAGAGAGAGAGAGAGAGAGAGAGAGAGAGAGAGAGAGAGAGAGAGAGAGAGAGAGAGGAGAGAGAGAGAGAGAAAGAAAGAGAGAGAGAGAGGAAGAAAGAAGAGAGAGAGAGAGAGAGAGAGAGAGAGAGAGAGAGAGAGAGAGAGAGAGAGAGAGAGAGAGAGAGAGAGAGAGAGAGAGAGAGAGAGAGAGAGAGAGAGAGAGAGAGAGAGAGAGAGAGAGAGAGAGAGAGAGCGGGGGGGGAGAAGAGAGAGGAAAAGAGAGAGAGAGAGAGAGAGAGAGAGAGAGAGAGAGAGAGAGAGAGAGAGAGAGAGAGAGAGAGAGAGAGAGAGAGAGAGAGAGAGAGAGAGAGAGCAAAAATGGTAGAAGCATACACAGAAGGGAAATAATTAAAGAAAAAGAGAGAGCAAGAGATAGAAGAAAGAAGAGACGAAGAAAAAAAAGATGAAAGAGAAATCGAAAGAAGGAGACACATCGTGCGGAAGATTACATGATGAGGGAAAGGTAAGGAACTGGCGGGTGGGGGATCGGGTTGCCCACCTGGAGGGTGACGTAGAAGGGGGAGGGGGGGGTGGGGGAGGAGAAGGGGTAGGGGAGGAGGAGGAGGGGTTGGGGAGGGGAGGAGGAGGAGGGGTTGGGGAGGGGGAAGAGAGGGAGGGGAGGAGGAGCGGTTGGGGAGGGGGAAGAGAGGAAGGGGAGGAGGAGGGGTTGGGGAGGAGAAGGGGTAGGGGAGGAGGAGAGGTAGGGGGGAGGAAGGGCAGGGAAGGAGGAGGGGTAGGGGTAGGAGGGAAGGGAGGAGAGGAGGAAGGGTAAGGGAGGAGGAGAGGAAAAGGAGGAAGAGAGAAAAGGGAGGGAGAGAGGAGGGGCAGGGGGGAGGGGAGAGAGAGAGGAGGAGAAAACGAAGGGCAGGGGAAAAGGTGGAGAGGGAGGGGAGGAGGAGGGGCAGGAGGAGGGGCAGGAGGAGAGGCAGGAGGAGGAGGAGAGGCAGGGGATGAAAAGGAGAAAGAGGGAAGTAGGAGAGGGAAGAGAGGTGGAG
>BOPN01004403.1:25721-33221 GCA_017312705.2 Penaeus japonicus | reverse complement strand
ATACTTTTTACCGATTACTGGAGTTAGATTCTAATCGTCTAAAACGTGTCAAAAGGTCTAAATTGTTGATCTATATTGTTTTTTTTTATGATTGTGTCTATCTCTGTGTTTTAAAAAATCCTATACATAATGAACTGGACTGAAAAGACGAAAACACTTTTCTCCGCTGTTATCAGAGTCGTTTTTTTCTATGACGCATCCCATTCACTCTCCCTTCCTTGTGGACTCCTAAGCACATCGTGATCTCATTTTGAACTCGTGAATACTTTCCTGCAGAAGTCTTGCATTCTGAGTCGATGACACCCTTGCAAGTCAGCTATATCTTGCAGTGAGAGACGTACGAGAGGTCATTATAAACGGATTCACTCGGCAACAGCACGGTCCTATTTCATCGTCTCCTCATCATCATATTGCTTGTGCGATAATTATAATAATATTTTTTTTGTATTCTACATGAATCAAATCTTATTATCAATTGCAAGTGTTTAGCATGCAGAATGAGAGCCTCTGTGAACATTTTCCATAAACAAATGACATGAGGGCGCCTCATCCAATGGCAGTTTCCGAAGCAGAAGTGAAAACGAGATCAAACAAACACAACATTAATCTGTCCTTTACTTTCTGCCGTCTGCCGTACGTATGCATGTAAATTGGATTAGGAAGAATTAAATTTGCTCCCTAATAAAAAAAAATACTAATTACTAATTGTTGTTGGATATACGACGATTTTAATAATACGAAGGAATTGGTGTGTAACCAGGATATTGAAGACGGTATACACATACTTTCTACAAATGTCGATATATTGATGGCAACTGACCTTGATGTACGCCTCAAATATTAAGCAAAGAAATCTTCTAAGGTGTTTGTCAGGAAATATATTTTCGTCGCATGTTTCACCAAGGTATGATGATTGCTATTATAAGTTTGTTCTTACTGTTTATTTGTCACTTATTTTTTGTGGAATAGCAATTTGAATTGTTTTCACTGATAATCGATTCCTTAAAATATATCAGTGCTTATTTTAGATATCATCACGATATAAAATCATTCAATCTGTTTAATGAATAGCTTCTTCTTCTCATGAAATACAAAAGAAGTTTTATCATTGTAAGTCAGATCTTGGTACGATAGAGTTTACATTGATCTGGTTTAGGTAATTTATGTTCGTGGGAATACAGCGCCATGCCACGTGAAGTGTGAAGATTCACGGGGACCGACTGGCGGTGTCCTTGTCAGAGCGACAGAGCAGGAAGGGGCCCGCCCTGGGGCTGAGGCAGAACTCTTTCTGCTTACTTCTCCCTCGATCTCTGAAGTGGTCAGGTCAAAAGGGGAAACAGGAATAGATACATTCTGTAGTCATTTGGTTAGAAATAACCTTCGAAGCAGACACCTGGCATTCATTAGGACATAGGTACAGCATTCAGTAAATCATTAATGTTGTATACAAAAATATTGATCTCTCCTTTTATTTTTTTTAGTATATTTAATTTCACTGTTGGATTGATAATATAATGTGCTGGATTAGAAAGACTTAATTCCCTACAATTAACGACATTTCTCTTTTTTTCCCCTGTCATGTCGTTTTAACACGTTATTTCAGAGCATATTTACAGAGACTAGTTATTCAAGTTTGTCCCTCAATAGCCTACTATATTCACCAAGAAATTCCTTAAGTCAATTACCTTAAGTCAATTCATTAAGTCAATTAAATTAATTAAGGCAATTAAGTCAATTAATTATCAATCAATCTGTTCGACTTGCTCGTGATTTTCAAGCCGACTTGCCAAGACGAAAATCATATTGAGTCCTAAAGGCGGGAATCTCGCTGGACCTGTTGAACGCCAAATGTCACTTAAGTTACGATATCTCCGATGTTAGTACGACGCCTGAACGATTCGTCACGCTGTTGATTCGATACCGGTACGATTAAACACGCAACTATTACGAACCTCGACACGATAATTATGTAACGACTGGCCTAGACCGTGACTAGATTAAGTGTCACGATCCATTACAAATTACTGCGACCTCCCGCGCCCTGTAACGACTTGCTTTTTTTTTTTTGCATTCGCGGTCTCTTATTCTCACGCGTGTTATGTTATAAGCATTCATAGCATATCTTCCACAATCATGGCCATTACCAGAATATTCCCGAACTATCTCAATTCTTACTACGACACCACCACGACCGCCGAGACGCCATAACAACATTGTTAAACACTATAAAGAGCACCCAGAGCATCGGTTTGAAAATCTTAGCATCCGCGACCGGTAGCACACTTTGGCGTCTGTGTCATTGTATACATCATGGCCTTGTGGCGCAACGGATAACGCGTCTGACTACGGATCAGAAGATTCCAGGTTCGAATCCTGGCAAGGTCGACATGATTTTGGCCGGGCCGCCTCTTCGCAAATCTCTCTGAACTGAACTGAACCAACTGCATCTACGATAACTACGATATCAAGACATCTTATATTCGGAAATCAGCGGAAATCGGCGAGAAATGATTGAAGTTAAGGAAAAGGGTCTTCTGTCAACAGCTAATAGTGAGAAATCGTCAACAATTCTTCATAGGTTTAAGCCCAGATTTAGAAATTATATACACACAACCAACTTTCTATTCTGAACACTTATGGTCATTATAGTATGTTAAAAGAATGGTGTCTCTCTTTCCCAGAATTAGCTACGCTCCCATCGGTATCCCTTCCTTTACATTTTATTTCCCTTTTTTGACTCTCTATAACTTCATTGATAAACCAATCATTGTTATTTTTCTTAGTATGTGTTTACAAATTTTGTCCCTTTCAGTTTTTATATACTTAGCCATTTTTGTGTATATCAATTTTGTTCTTTCTGTGTTCGCCAATTTTCTCATTTTTGTGTACACTAGTTTCGTCTTTTTCAATGTTTACTTATTATTCTGTGCTACTTTATTTATATAACATTAAACTCTATATTTTCCTCTATCTTCAAAGCTGAGTGTGATAGAGCGAAACTTGAGTCGAAGCTTCATTTTTTTTATATAGGATAATTCAAAGTTTCTGTTTAGGATAATTTACTTCGTGACGTAAATCATTAGTCTCGCAAACTTCACTTTTGAAGTTTGTTTCTCCGGCAAGCATGCTTTTAAATATTCGCTTCATCTATTCATTTAACTACTTTATACTGAAATTCTTCTCCTGTTCACGGGGCATGTTAAATTACCAACATTAAATAAAATGTGCAAAACTTAATACACTGGGGATAGGGGAGAGAGAAGGGTGGCTACGAACCATGTAAGCTTCTGGAATTTTCTAAAAATGGCTGTTTACATGATCTTTAGAACATTTCAGAAAATTGTCTTCATTGGGATATTAAGTCAACCAACGAGAATTCGTTTTATACGCCATTAGAATTTAAAACATTGACGACATATGTAGATCATCCCTTGCTTGGATAAAATTTATTTGTAACTTCAATTCTACGACAAAAAATAGTTCTCTCTCTCTCTCTCTCTCTCTCTCCCCTCTCTCTCTCTTTCTTTTTCTCTTTCTCTTTCTTTTTATCTTTCTCTCTCTCTCTGTCTGTCACTCTGTCTGTCTCTCTGTCTCTCTCTCTGTCTCTCTCTCTCTCTCTCTCTCTCTCTCTCTCTCTCTCTCTCTCTCTCTCTCTCTCTCTCTCTCTCTCTCTCTCTCTCTCTCTCTCTCTCTCTCTTCTCCTTTCCTCTCTCTCTTTCTCTTTCTCTTTCTCTCTCTCTCTCTCTCTCTCTCTGTCTGTCTGTCTGTCTCTCTCTCTCTCTCTATCTCTCTCTCTCTCTCTCTCTCTCTCTCTCTCTCTCTCTCTCTCTCTCTCTCTCTCTCTCTCTCTCTCTCTCTCTCCCTCTCTCTCTATCTCACTACCTCTCTATCTTTCTAATGAATTTCAAAAAGTATTTGTCCTGAGCCCTTCTTTCAATAGGTTCAATAATCAATAATATTCAATAATTCAATAATATATGAATCTAGCTGAATTTCCCGTATATAAAGAAAAGTGAGAAAGTAAGAAAAAAGAGAATCTTGCGACTCAGTACCTCTCTACAGGATCAAAGAGTGATGCCAGCTGCTTACTGAGTCCAAGTCGAGAGGCGGTTGCGCAGTTGGCACTGCATTGCATGCTCGTTGCAGCGAAGCCCCGCCGTGCTAGCGATAGTCCTTCCCGGCGAGGATTGTCGCGCTCAGCTTAGAATATCATAGATGAATTTGGAATAAGTCTGATGCGGATAGTATATGGTCAATTGGACATTTCATTGGAATAGTCTTACCTTAACGTATATCATTTTATATGTTTTGTACGTTGCATCGTGCAGACACATACATACATATTAATATATATATATATATATATATATATATATATATATATATATATATATATATATATATATACATATACATATATATATATGTACATACATATATATATACATATATATATATTTATATATATAAATATGTATATATATATGTATATATATATATGGACAGATCGATAAATATATATAAACAACACACATATATCTTATTGTAGCCATAGGGATCCGTGCCGGCCCTAACACGCATCTCGCTCGTCACTTGTCGACGCTGACGCAGATGAACACTATTCTCTATTGTACACATATCACTACAACCATTAGGTACATCACTATATTTTCATTTATTTCTTTATACCAGTATAATCGCCATAATCACAATTAAGTGTAGAAGGTACGCAGCGATTGCATTATCTGGTAGACTCAGCGAATTCCTTTCGTCAGCCTTTGCACACTGCAAACGAGCGCTGTATATATCAAACATATATCATTCTAATCCGAATTAATTCAATCCTATCCAAAATAATCACCTACATGATCGCTACAACACAATTCCCAGCCACCCAAGAGCACCCGGAGCGCGACGCATCCCGCTCGTCACTTGTCTCGCGCCGCAGACGACCCTCCTCGCCGCCGCTCGACCTTGGCTCCGCGATCTCCCGAATTTCGAGATTTTCCCCTTGAATATGGCCATGGACAACAGAAGCAGCGGCATTCTCGGCCTCATTAACCCTTCCTACGGCTCCAGCGACCCCGGGATGAACGTTCCATGTAAGTTGGAGAGGGAGGAAGGCGAGAAAACAGGGAAATAGGACGTGTGTTTTTGTTTTCGTGATCATGTCGGGATAAACATGGAAATTGACGATGGGAATTTTGTTGTTCGGTGTTGGTAGCTACGTACGAGGACTTATTGTGGTGAGGTTGTTTAGTTTAGATTGGTTGTAATTGATTCTTGTCTTGCGTTTAGTTTGGGAAATAAGAACTCTTAGGACTTCGTTTCCTGTGATTTAATTAGAGGTATTACATAAGCTTTAAATGCGTCAGTCTCGTTCGAGTTGCATTATTTTGGGTATTTTGTTGTTCTGCTTGAATTGTTTACTTGTTATTTAATTATTAGTTGTTAGTGTGAAACTTAGCCAAGGAGATTTGATTGACAGATTGCAAATGACGGGATGGAAACTCTGACATTTCATCTTTTAAATGATTTCTTAACTAATTTCTATAGCCGTTAATGAAAGAGCAGAGTTTTCTTGTTAAGTACATATGCACTGGAGCTTCTTGGTTTCAGAATAACGAGTGTTTGCTCCATATACACCTTAGTCTCGGCTCCATATCTTTGGCTGTTATATAATTTAAACGACTTTAGCAAGTATAATAGACTAAATTTCAATAATTCAGCTACAAACTGTGAACTAAAATAATTATTTATTTCTGTAAGTACTTTTCTAGGTAAATTTCCAGTTTCTCACAGCTATTGAATTTTGCAATTTGATTTTTTGTCTGTTAATCCCCCTGTTGTGCATTATGTGAATCTGCTATTGTTTTCCAATACGAACAACTGGTTCTGGAATTGCTAAAGTTCCAATAGTAGCGGAGGGCTTAAATGTAATGAATATGTAATAGAACCAAGTAGACAAACAAAAAATTTTAAATTCAGCTGTGCCTGTCATTAATCACAATCTATGAACAGAAGTGCCAACCTTTAACCCATTCCCGACGGGGCTATTTTGGCTTTAAATGGTCGAAATGCCAGTATTCTCGGCCGCACTGGCCACGAGCAAGCTCTGTGCGCCCGCTCACCTGGCGTGCTGGCCTTGACATAATAACTCATCCCTGGCGTCTGACCCAAAAGGCACTAGACGTGATATCTTGTCACCAGTCGTTAACGGGTTAAAAATCTAAGGGAACACACTCCAATCTATGGTAATACACCACAAACCCCTACTTAAACTACCCCTGTGGTCTTTATATATTGCGTTCTAACCACATATCCAACCTATCCCGCTAGCCTGCTGGACTTATATAGAAAAAGCAGTTTTTCATCTTTCTTTTGTTCTGGCAATTTTGTCTAGATTGCCTCAATAAAAAATGCACAATTTCAACATTAGGGGCAATTGATGAGCTCTGATATTACACTGAGATGGATACTGATGTCTCCTTTTCCCATTTTTGCCACAATATTGATCGAAGAATGCCCGAAAATTGACATCATAATGAAAACAAAATGCTTCACACTGGCGCATGAAGAGGAGCTGGGCCTGAGGAAAATATACTGCACGGAGTGTGAGAGAGAGAGAGAGAGAGAGAGAGAAAGTGAGAGTAAGAGTCAGAGTCAGAGAGAGAGCAACTCTGGCTGGGCATATTTTAGCCTCCTGCTTTCAGTGGGAAGGTATCAAGTGCTTGGCGCATCATATCGGGGTGTTTTCCGGTGTGCGAGGCTGCATTGAACCTCTTAAAGAGCATTTTTTACCCACCCTGTTCTTATGGTTTGCATGATTGCATCTGAAATGTAAAGACATGTGTTAATATTGCCATACTCAGAGGATGTATTTTAGTTGAGGAACATGGTTTTTTTTTGTGTTATTTTATTGCACTTTGCCCATATCCTTCAATTCTATGTGATAATACCAGTGTAAAGTGGAAGCAATACCAGTGTAAAGTGGAAGCATTCTTTTAGCTGGGTATCATAAAATATGTTTCATACTTTTTAGATTTTTTTTTCCAAGATGAAAAGAAAAACTATAAACAATCATAGATGTACAAATGAATATGTGCATATATTTTGTCATGTGATGTGACATGACATCATGGGAAATCAACAAATTAGAAATAGTATTATATTAGTAATTTTTTTTATTTTTGAAGATCTCTTGGGCAGTCACATTTGATTTTGCAATAGTTTTCCGACTCAGATCTTTTTATTCAACCAACCTGAAGCAGAAATTACCATGGTGTCATCTATATTACATATTTTTCTGTGACGTCAATTTTTTTTTTTTTTAATGTCATATCACATTTTATGAGATTCAATCGCCTAAGCTAAAGTAACAGACTAAGAAATTATGAAAATGATTATATTTAAGATTAATCTAACATTCTGTTGCTGATGTTCCAACTGCCTGGCTCGGAACTCAGCAAGAAAATGCTTGACATATCAGGACGTCACCCA
>BOPN01004403.1:20000-25621 GCA_017312705.2 Penaeus japonicus | reverse complement strand
CTGGCGGGGAGATTTGCACCACTCTTGTTGCTCACAAATGAAGAACCACAGCAGCTCTGTGACCAGTTCACTGACATAACTTTCAACACAGCAAATGAGATAATAGAAGATAAAACCGGTCAGCTGTTAACAAATAACACCGAAGTGACAGCTAGATGGAAAGAATACTGCCGCGAGTTGTACCAACATCAAGCAGACGTTGATAGAACAGTATTAGCAGAGGCTACATCAGAGGGAGAACTTAGAATCTTAGAATCGGAAGTAAGGGCAGCGATTATAAAGTTGAAGATGAATAAAGCACCTGGATATGACAACCTTCCAGCAGAATTAATTAAGTGCGGTGGAGATCCCATTATCAAAACCTTACATCTTCTGTGCAACCGAATACTCCAAACTGGTAAATTTATATATATATATGAATTCTTATATATATATTTGTATGGGGAATATTCATGACAGAATTCTTTTGGAAGTTATCTCCGATATCAGTACCATAGCCATGCCGGGGTTGTTATATCTTTTCCAGTCGATAGACATGTTATAAGTTCCATTAGAGGCGGACGCTCATGACTTTTTTTATTTTGCATCATCTGAGCAAGGGTGGATAAAAGTTCGTCATTGATATTGGACAACTTGAAGGACTAAGTGATAAGGTTGCCAAAGGAATACACATCGGTTGAAGGATCTACAGGCCATCCGTGATAGTATTCCGGGGCAAGGTGGCTATGTTGTTTCCTTCTTTTCTATTCAAGCGCCCTTCGCATATCTAGATTAATGTCGGGATTTATCTTTTATCTGCGTGCCCCAATAGGCAGAACATCTCCTACATCCACGAGAGTAACTATGAGCTTGTTAACTGTAAAATCTAAAACCACCTGGTCAGTCTTCAGATCATTGTAGATAAAGCCCTCATTGTGCAAGTGCTGCAGGGTATTTGCCAGTTACCTGAAGATATCAAATAAAACGCCCAGTGTCGGTTTGAAGGGCCTTTTCTCTCTCAGAAACCTTCTTAGTGTTATTGATCCATGCCTAGTCATTAGCAGAGCGGGGGGATGTGGGCAGAATGCCACGAGTCGAGGGAATCCAGGAACATTATGCAACATGGCCAACATACGCGCCTCTTTTCCCCTAGTCTCCCTTTTATAAGATTTTACGCACAATTTTGGATATCCATCAATGTCCACAGCGTAGACCTTACCCGAAACACCCTCACCTAAAATGTTTCTGTTCGTTCTGATGAAGGGTTCAAGGTTTCTGATTTTAACTGATCCAGGTTAACAATCATTTCCTGAATATACAGTGGAGAGCGAAGCATACAAGTTCTCCTGCGCATCGATGTAATTCTCGACAGATGAGATTGGTGAAGGTCGGGATGCAGTTTTTTTAGGTTCTTGGATCTTCGAAGAACTGATCCTCGAAAATAAGCCCCTGAAGTAAAACAGGCAAACTGATGCGGACAAGAAGAAAAAGGTATACTTGACCCCATCGGAAATACTGATTAATCGTTCCCAACACTGTTCACATGCCTCGAGCTCCGCCTGATATTTCAGTTTGTTCTCTTTAGCACCAGACAAAAGACATGCCAAGGACGTACAAGAGAAGAGAGTTGGTTTCTGGACGTGTTCCATTGATCCGCAAATGTAGGAATAAATACCAAAGAGATCTTTCTTTTACAGTTCACGCAGATGCGTATTTGCCTCAGACGGTTCGGTAAAGAGTGAAATTATTTTCGTTAACATGACCGTGTCTGTAAAATAATTCTAAATGATCATCGCTATCAATAAATAAAGAAATTGTTTCAGGTAATCATTTCATTAATAAGTATGTGTATGTGTTTGTTTGTGTGTTTATGTGTGTGTGTGTGCGTATTTGAATGTACATTTATGTGTGTCTGTGTGTGTTCGTGTTTGAGAAAGAGTGAGAGAGGGAGAGAGGGAGACAGTGAGTGAGTCAGTGTGTGTGGATGTGCGTGCTTTGCGTGTGTGTGTGTGTGTGTGTGTTTATGTGTGGGTGGGTGGCTGAGTGTATCTATGTGTGTTCTTTTTTGACGCGTGTGTGTCTGTATACGTGGATGTAAGTGTGTGTTTGTGTATATGTGTATATGTGTGAGTGTATAAGGCCCGTAGTAAAGAACCTGTGGGGTGGGGCGTCGGGAAAATGTGACGGGTGTCGGGTGTAGGGCGTAGGATAAAATGTGACGGATAAATAAAATGAAATAGGTTAAATAAAATAAAATAGGATAAATAAAATAAAATAGAAAATGTGACGGGTGTCGGGTGTAGGGCGTAGGATAAAATGTCCTACGCCGTACACCCGACACCCGTCACATTTTCCCGATGCCCCACCCCACAGGTTCTTTACTACGGGCCTAAGAGTCAGAGAGAGAGCAACTCTGGCTGGACATATTTTAGCCTCCTGCTTTCAGTGGGAAGGTATCAAGTGCTTGGCGCATCATACCGGGTCGTTTTTTGGTGTGCGAGGCTGCATTGAACCTCTTAAAGAGCATTTTTTACCCACCCTGTTCTTATGGTTTGCATGATTGCATCTGAAATGTAAAGACGTGTAAATATTGCCATACTCAGAGGATGTATTTTAGTTGAGGAACATGTTTTTTTTGTGTTATTTTATTGCACTTTGCCCATATCCTTCAATTCTATGTGATAATACCAGTGTAAAGTGGAAGCATTCTTTTAGCTGGGTATCATAAAATATGTTTCATATTTTTTAGATTTTTTTTTTTTCCAAGATGAAAAGAAAAACTAGAAACAATCATAGATGTACAAATGAATATGTGCATATATTTTGTCATGTGAGTGACATGACATCATGGGAAATCAACAAATTAGAAATAGTATTACATTAGTAATTTTTTTTATTTTTGAAGATCTCTTGGCCAGTCACATTTGATTTTGCAATAGTTTTCCGACTCAGATCTTTTTATTCAACCAACCTGAAGCAGAAATTATCATGGCGTCATCTATATTACATATTTTTCTGTGACGTCAATTTTTTTTTTTTTTACGTCATATCACATTTTATGAGATTCAAATGCCTAAGCTAAAGTAACAAACTAAGAAAATAAGAATATGATTATATTTAAGATTAATCTAACATTCTGTTGCTGATGTTCCAACTGCCTGGCTCGGAACTCAGCAAGAAAATGCTTGACATATCAGGACGTCACCCATAATTGGGAATGGGTTAATAGGACAAATATTATTTATGAATATATTTAAAAGTATATATTTATTAATTTTGTACGTCTGTATTTATAACTAATATCCCCTCCTCTGATAAACTGTGATTCCTTTTTTTTAAGTGTTCTATCTAAATAAAATGATAATGCGGGGTCTACCTTTTCACTGCAGTGCATGAATATGTTTATATTTCATATCTGTTGCCTTACTTTTTATTGATCAATGATTGTATGTATTAGTTACACAACAAAAGGAATAGCTACCTTACATTTTGAAGTTAAGATTTTAAAAAGTAAATAGATAAATTAAATTAATAAAATAGATAAAATAGATAGAATAAATTAAATCCATTATTAAAGTGATCTGACCACATGAAAAATTGCTGTAGCAGAAGGGTTAAGGACTCGCTAAGAGGTTGATCGAAAGCAACACTAGAGACATCTGTAATCATTTGGATGAATTGCATATAGTGTAATCCTGTACGACCACTACTTTTGGCAGGCGAGAGTTTAGACTAGTTCCTTATTTGGTAATAAAACCCTAGGAAGGCTCACAAACTGTGTTGTCCTTCCTAGTTGGCCTTTGTCTGAGCTCTGATTGCTATCTATGTGATAGATAATAACTGTATTCTCCGTGTATGACAGAAATTTCATTGATAAAGTCTTTTATTGAGTTTGCTAATCTTTCAGTTCTAGATACTGTACCTTGTACCTTATTGCTCTTGGAATCTGAAATGATTCCTACATGGCTAAATACAAGGCTAAATACAAGGATATAAGTTCCCATATCTATTAGTACTTTTAGTTTAGCTTAATTTTTTATTTTATTATTTTATTGTGTTTTTTGTGTTTTTGTTGAATGTACAAAATATCACATGGGTAAATGTGTTAAATATTTTTTCTCTGAAAGTTGCATTTATGAAAAATCACATCGTTAAGGTGTTTTGATGATGTTGATATTAACAAATCCAGTAAAGTTTTGTAGAGTACCAGCCCTGCCATATTCTTGGCAAAGTGTTATACAGTAAGCAATGGTTGATCTACAGGAGTATTACTATAGAGTTTGCTCCCTTAACCCAATGACGACGGGGTGTCACACCCGTGTGACACAGCAAAGTGCATGATGACGGCAACACACCAGTGTGACATCCCCGAGGCAATATTACTTAGGCCAGGCATTGGGGTTTACAGTTCGTGCCAGGCCCGTCGGCAATGGGTTAACATTTTAGATAGTAAGATTGTAATTATAAAATACAAATTTCCACTATGTCCACAAAATTGTCAAGGCACTAAAACAAAAAAAATATTTATATTTATGATTTGCCTGTGATATATTTAACAAAAAACAAAAAAACTTTATCACAAAGAGAAATGAAGATGACATTGTATCTTTGAGTTTGGTCTCTCTGCATGTTTGTCTGTTGCAAGACTGGTTAAAAAGGACAGACTTTTGAAATATTGAACTATTTTCTGTAGTCCCGAGGTTTCGGCTCTCAAAAAGTGGGGTCTGTAAAGCCTAGTAATGGAAGGTGAAGGAATGTATTTTAAATTACTGTGATTTAATGCCAGTTCTCTTTTAGTGCTATACATTTTTGTCCCATGTCAACTGACGAAGTTACCAACCAGTGGCTAGTGTTTAGATAAACATCATGAGCAAAGACTCTTTCCTGATCTGTCTAGGACATCAGGTGTTGTGAGAAATCAGGCTAATTATCTATTATTTATCATATAGTCTTTGGAGAGAAAACAAGTGAAGGTCAAAAACTATTTTAGCCAATATACATGAAATGCATATTTTATAAAGAAATGTAATATTTCTTTGCTATGTTTAAATATATTTTCACTCTTTGGAAACATTAAAACATAATTAACCTGGAAAGGTTATGCAGTCAAATTTTATCTGTAACAGTGTTTTTTGTCATAAATACATGAGCATTGTTCATAGAAGGGATATAGTTGAAAACTCACCAGCATTATATTGCAGCCTTTAGAAAAGAAATTTAAAGTGTTGAAAAAGTTAATATTAAAGTTGATATTTTGACCTCTTTGGGTGCCAATAAGGAATCACAGCAATCCACTTTCCCCCAATGTCAAATATGGCATGACAGCAATCTTCATGTTAGTCACAATGCCTGCCGTCGGGCCAAAAACTTGTGCGTCATGTATGTTTATAATACCCATCGGCAATGGGTTAAGAAATTAAAGTTAATCTAAGATCAAATGTGAGACTAAAATTAGTAGATAATTGGTCTATGACAGTTTCTTAGATATTATATTTCTTTAATATTCACTGTATAATGGGCATTTTCTGTTATACAAACTTAACTGTGAAATTTGATTTCAGTGACATCAAATCCTGGACTATCACAGCTGTCACCATACCTGAACTTTGACCCTGCATACCTACAAACAACACAGCCAGAAT
>BOPN01004403.1:10000-15000 GCA_017312705.2 Penaeus japonicus | reverse complement strand
ACAAAATGGAATAAAATTTGATGCTGTTTATATGCTGTGATAACTGTTGCTGTGGCAACTTGATGCAGAAGGTGATCAGTCTTTTAAAATTTTCTTGGCTTTCCTTGGAATGTCTCTCATTCTTAGGATATTTGTGAAGGTATTTTGATTGACTTTATTTGCTGGTGGAAAGTAGTATGCTGAAATGTTGGAACCTTAGTCAGACCACAGCAACAGGTATTTTGTATATACACAATATGAATAATTTTTTCTAGACTTTCTGTTGCTCCGTACAAAGAAAACTTTCTCTTTCCACTGGCAGCATTGTTACATGTTACTCAACTACAAATGCACCCCTAAACATAGTAATATTTTCTATGCATGCCTTTACATTTTGGCTGCAATCCTTTAAACATTAAGAATAAGGTGGGTGAAGATTGCTGTGAGAGGTTTAGTGCACACTCTTGCCATCTTCCTTGTAGGAGAGGAAATTGGCAAATACTTGCCTGTTGTTGACCCTCTCTGGACGGGTGGTACACCACGGGTACCTCGCATTCAAGGCCCGTTCGCTGGGTGCTGTCATACGGCGTCGCTTATTTAATTGATTTAGGCCTATGCGTTCAAGAGCCCCGGCATTACAACATGCAAGGCTGGAATGCCCCCAGCATGAATGGGTTAATATGATGAAAAGGATAAAATTCAGACTGAGCTACATATGTTGGTAACTTGATCATATATCATATCATATCATATCATTATGCATTTTATTATATTTCGAGATATGGTTTATTCACTGCTTAAAAGTTATTCCATTATTTTTCTTCTCTTCCTTTTCATGTCAGTTTAGTCTTTTTAATTTAGTGTGCATTTCCTTTCAAAACTATTTAGTTTTCTCTGTTTACTGTATGCTTCATGCAGTGTGATAACCAACGTTTTGTTCCAGGACTATGTCTTATTGGTGCGGGACTTGGTGGAGCGCAGGGGATGTATCGTGGTCTGCAAGAGACGGCTGCTGCAGGACACACCGGCAAAATTAGGCGGACGCAGTAAGTTCTTTAGAAGTTTATTTTCTTCGGTTAAGGTGTTAGGGATCCCAATAAGAGAGAAAGGCTTTGTGGAAATATTATGGGATGAAATGATACATAGCTTTAGCAAAATGCATCAAAATGGTTTTATCTGAATTTGCAACTTTTTCTTATGCACATGCTAAATATATTATCATATAGTTAGTTTAGACTACTGGTAGTTTTAGTGGAAAAGATGCTGTATATTATAATGCTGGTACTTCAGCTGATTACTTGCATTGTGAAGCATAGAGCCTTATAATACCAGTATGTAATTAATACCCATCTCTGTTCAACAGATTATTAAACTATGTTATGAAGAGAGGTGCAGCATCAGCCAATACACTAGGTGTGGTTGCATTTATGTACTCCGGACTTGGGTGCTTGTTTTACTATGCCCGCGGGAGTCAGGAAGACGAAATCAACACTCTTGGTGCAGGTACTTTGACTGGGCTCCTCTACAAGTCCACGGCTGGCCTGAAGAAATGTGCCATGGGAGGAGTGATTGGTTTAGCAGCATCAGCTGCTTATATTGCATTTTCATCTCGAGATAAATTGAAGGATCAGTACAATCAAAGATTCTAATTAAGATATATAGGTTTATGGAGAATTTATGTTTTGGCTGGATTAATGCTTGTTAGAGACTGTTATAGATGTTTTTATTTATCTTGTATTTACAGTCAAGAGACAGAAATGGAGTTCATAGTGGTCTGGTGCATCTAGACTATCACCTGAATGAACCTGTGTTTTCCAACACGGCATAAATACCACTCTGTTTTATTCTGGCTAGAAGGGCGATGAAGTTTGACTTTTTGTTTTATTTTGATAAAGTTTGACTTATTCATTTCGATTATGCTCATTACATTGTCAGGTCATGAGGAACATAGTATAGTACCTATTTTTCTTTTGTTAATATATTATATATTTTGTGTTGTATTGACTCACCAGGGAATTATTGGCAACATAAAAGAGCTCAGAAGTCAGGAGTGTTTGCCTACCAAGCAAGAGATACATTTGTTCTATGACATAATAATAAGGAAATTGATAATTCCATATCAAGGCAAACCTCTTTTCCTCAGTGATTACTACCTGAGTATATGTACTGGTTTTACTGTTGATTTTTTAGACTCCTAGACCAGGAAGTTGTAGGGACGAAAATTTATTCCATATTGTACAGAATGTATGTATACTTTCCATGTTGAAAATCGCCAATTTATTGTACATATATTACCAGGATTTTGTATGAATATAGAAAAATATAAATGAAAAATAAAAACAGTAATTTAGTGAGTTTTGTTCCTTGAATCTTCGTTTACACTTTGAAATTACACACATACATATCGCTATGGAGATATAAAGTGTACAAAAAAAGCTATAATGGTACACATGCCTATATATGATAGAATAAAAAAATAAGGATATTTTCTTAAGATTTGTGAGTTTCAATTGTTTTCTAGATATATGGTGATATTCAAGTCTAGATATGTTATGTTAGTAAAGAGATGATAAATATAATTTGGTGGTACCTGGGTTACACAACTAAAGGTTAATTTCAACAAAAGGAAAAATGCAGTGTGAGGAACATGCCCATTGTGGATGGTTAAAGAATATTGAGCTGATGCATTAAATATATTTCCAGAATAATATATAATTTGAGATACGATCCAATTTTAAAGACCTAGCTACCCACAAAACAGGCACAATATATATTTTTTTAAATATGACAAATTAATAGATTGATAATTTTTATTAAGAGAGAGAAATATGTTACAATAGTAGTTTGTAGAGTAGTGATTACTTACTAAATTAAAGTATTAACTTTCAAAATGTTGTATGTGATAATTCAGGAAAAATGAATTAATTACATGTTACTACTACCTCACCAAAATTATGTATATTCACCAATGTAAAAATGTAAAGGGAATTGAAAAGTTGACTTCAGATGAAAGGATCGCTTCAGTTTGTGAAATTTTGTCTTTTAAGTAACAAATCAGTACCATATGTGGCTTAGTGTGATAACAAACCGTTGGAAATTTAAACCAAATGCTACACACAAAACTTTACTGTACTTCACTATTTCATAATTAATCAGTTTGATCATTATGGTTTAGAATGTTTAGACTGAAGCCACAAAGACCCTTTCACTTTGAGTCGTTCTTATTATATAATCTTGTTCCAAACAGAGCTTTTAATATCACAATTTGCTCTTCTAACATTCTAGCTTTGTGGAAAGTGTTCTGATTTTATATTTAAGATAAGTCCCATAGTCTTTTTGGGTTGAAAAAAATGTATAATTGACAAGTCCTCTTTTCATCTTAAGAGTGACACAAATAGTGAATGGTTTTCCAGTAGGGATGAATATATCGTCTTGGCTATAAGAATTTTTAAAAATAATTTAGGTACCATCACTATAGGTCTAGTAACACATGGGTTAGGTAACCAATTATATCACCTTACAAACTACTTTTGAAGCAGCTTGTTTAATGTTCAGCATCTGCCAATATGACTTAAATATGAAAATATCAATAATATGGGCAATATTAAAGTAAAGTCTGGTGAAAAAAAAATTTACTTTGTGGTCTCTTTCCAGTTGAATTTTATTGATGAATAGTGATAATATATTGGGAAAAATAATTATCAATATTTGCACAAACAGATCCTTGTCAATATTTTCTGTTGATATTTGTAGAAAAAATGTTAAAGATGATGCATATAAACACACATATACATACATACATACATAGAGAAAGGGCAATATACTGTCTTGATTACTGGAGGTGACTAATCATGATGAAGATTGAAAGTTGAAAAAGATATAAATGAGAGTGAATTACTTCACAAAGCAAGAGATGTAATTGATTACATCTCTTGCGTTGTATAGTTATTCAGTCACATTTATACCTTTTTTTTACGTTTGTCATAATGAAACGGCTTGTCTCATCAAAGGGCGATATAAAGACTAAATAGAGAGTCCAGTATGAATGAATGGCCTTAGTTCTTGATGTAATTACTATGTGAACTGGAAATAGATGCAAACTAGGTCATCTCTCTTTATTATCCTATATATATATATGTATAATTGCAAGCTGGTGAAAGTGTTTGTTACACGTGCTTCGATCATTGCTTTGAAGGATGTGAACGAACCGAGTTGCCAACTAGAATTTTCAGATGCCGCAAATTTCATCCCAGAATAGGAGCCAGTAAAAACTACAAATTTCCTGAAATAAGATCGAGTACTACTTTTTAGAAATCTTCATGCGCTTTAATGTGAAACCTATTGGTAAGGATACAGAAGGGAATTTTCGCAGCGATTATCATCCGGTCTTGAGCGAGTTCGTTGATGGAGAGAGAAACCAGCCTGTACCGGATCTTCGGATTACCTGCTCATGGATCATCTCACTGGAGATTGGAATCTTCAGGCATTTTCCTATTTGATAGATCAGTATATTGATGTTCCTTATGTGATAACCATGAGTAATATCATATTCTCTTGGTCTCTATAATGAAATGGAAAGTAATATAAATCGAATCACAAAGATCTTCAATTGAATATTTTCACTAACATTAACATACTGTTACTTAATGTCTGTAGTCCTTCATTTTGAAATTGTGGTTGCTGAAACTGGCCAAGGAGTTGAATATATATAATATATATATATATATATATATATATATATATATATATATATATATATATATATATATATATGTATATATATAATTTTTTTTTTTTTTTTTTTTTAATGTGCTGAATCGCTTTCAAAAGGAGGAAATCAAGTGCAGAAGCTACCCTTTGTTTTATATGTATTTTTTAAAGTGAATGTAAAAATATAAGTTCTTCACATTTCACTGTGATTATACTACATGGGAATCGCAGGAAGACAACAGCGCCAAGTCCATCTCTCAATCTCACAAGGGCACTTTCACCTTCGGTCCGAAAAGAGAGTCCTCATCTCG
>BOPN01004403.1:0-2500 GCA_017312705.2 Penaeus japonicus | reverse complement strand
CAAGGGAGACTGAGAATGATTCTGAAAGATATCTGAATGTTTTGCTGCAATGAATAGATTATATTTTTTTTGAACAATCAGGGAAGTTGATCTTGTCATTCTAAATATCAAACAAATAATTTCCTTTTATAGATTGTGAATAGCCACCATCACATTCTGAAATACACAGTAGGGTAGTGTTTTTTTGTTGTTGTTTTTTTAATTTGATTGAACTTTTTTGTGCATTTCCTCTTCCGTTTGAGTTATTTCCACCGATAGACATTTCAGACACATTAACAACACACTCACAAGTTCACGAACCAGCGCGCACGCAAAGGGGTGTTCAAATAATGATCCTTATAATCGACACACTATGTATAAACATTAGTCAGACTTGTCCCCTGCAAATATATATATATATATATATATCCTCTATATATCGTCTTTGAAATGAAATAGCCTTTGTTAAATATGCTACAAAGGAATTCTTCAAAGCGTAAGAGAAATGTATTAGAGAGAACATGACCCTACCTTCGCTTTTGTTATCATTAAATCATGTTGGAGTAGAACACAAAAACTCCAATAACGGGAAGATTTGGAGATATATTGCTCCAGATTATTTTACGCTTCAGTCGGTAAGTGTGCACCAGAGCGGAATGCTGTAGAAATACACTCAGGCACGTAAAACATTTGGATTTACATGTTTCCTGGACTATAAAATGAAAACACACGCATGTACACACAAACTCGTATGTGCGCGGGGGTCACTGTCTAACCAAAATATATCATCCATATGGTATATACTGTTTATAGTTATGAAATAACGGACTAAAAGATATTTTCAGTTTTGCCAGTTTGAGTATTTCGGAACTTTTGACCTTCATTCTCAACGAATTACTTATCATATCGAAAGCAATGTACGAATAGCTGATCATTTAATTATTACTCATTTAGTGTAACCACATTGTGACTTTTAAAAATTTTGCTAAATCTTGTTTTCGAAATCATATGTTCAGAAACTGTACACACACACACACACACACACACACACACACACACACATATGTGTATCTATCTATCTTTATCTATATGTATGTATCTCTCTCTCTCTCTCTCTCTCTCTCTCTCTCTCTCTCTCTCTCTCTCTCTCTCTCTCTCTCTATCTATATATATGTATATATATATATATATATATATATATATATACATATATACATATATATATAATAATAATAATAATATTAATAATAATAAATATTATTATTAATAAAATAATAAATAATAATAATATTATATATATATATATATATATATATATATATATATATATATATATATATATATATATATACATATATACATACATACATATATATATATATATATATATATATATATATATATATATATATATATATAATATATATATATATATATATATATATGGCGGGGAAATATTGAGAGAAATGTATGTGTGGATATGCATATGTATATATATATATATAAATATATATATATATGTGTGTGTGTGTGTGTGTGTGTGTGTGTGTGTGTGTGTGTGTGTATGTGTGTGTGTGTACACGGATCATATGAGCTTCAGCTGACCCAAACTCCTATTATTAACCAATAGTTCAAAAGACCAAAGTCGGGTCAGCTGTAACTCAATAGACATCTCTGGGTTAGAATACTATCATATAATGATAACAAAAACAGGAGAGCAATGCAGACAGCCCGTTCATTTGAAAGAGTGTAGACATAACATGCATAAAACATATTCAATCCACAGCCAGAGTCCATCTTCACACTGCTCGGCCGAATGCTGCACTGTTGCAGAAAATGATCTCAAAGGCGTCGTCAGCGTGGAGATACCGCCACATGGACTCCTGTAGATGCCATGTGATTCCTTCGGCAGTCTCTCATTGTCTTAATGGGGCTTTGTTCCAATAGGAGTTGATTGTCTCGGTTAGGATTGGTTAGGAGGTCTAACTTGGTAAAGTGTTCTGGGTCAGCTGTGGTTCGTAGGAACGAAGTTACGTTAGATGTAGTTCGTATGAGCTCACAGACACACAGACAGACATATATATATATATTCACACACACACACTCACACACACACGCGCATATATACATTCATACGGTGTTGCAGTCATTGCAAAACGCGAAACGAGACCCGCCCCCTGCGTCTCAGGTCCCAGCTCTGCCTGATGCATGACGGCCTTTGAGAGGATCTCGCGCCTCGGCTGGACGGCCTCTGCCTTCCGAGCGCAACTGCGGGAGAATGTTGGCAATTAACATGAAAATCCCGGGAGAAATTTGCATGCGAGACCTACATCGAATGAAATTGCTTTTTTTGTTTCTCTTTCTATTTTTTCTCTCTCTGTCTGTCTCTCTTCCTCTCTCTCTCTCTCCCTCTCTCACTCTCTCTTTCTTCCTCTCTCTCTCTCCCTCTCTCACTCTCTCTTTCTCTCTCTCCCTCTCTCCCCCTCCCTCTCTCTCTCTCTCTCCCTCTCTCTCTCTCTCT
>BOPN01004402.1:123488-125914 GCA_017312705.2 Penaeus japonicus | reverse complement strand
TATGACCTTATATAGATTGATAAAATAAAATGGAATCATTGGCTTAATAACCTTGGCTTGTGCCGCTGGTTGATAGCCAATAAATCCAACAAGCAAGCAAGTGCATTTGTTCAGCACCCTCTTTTTTCTCGATTAATATAGTATTAGCTGTATGCATAGAATAATATAAGCTCACGTTCCTCCACATTCAATATAAAGGTGTGTACAGCGTCACAAGCACACAATATGTTAGCTTCGTGGGCGGGGCATAGATGTTGCCAAAACAATCTCAGCGATCATGCTTTGACATGATGTTCTATGCATTTTTTGTTTCTTCCTTTAATAAAAACACTAGAGTATATAAGCCTAGGACAGTATCTGTCAAATAATAGATGTGATTTCATTTAATCATTCCCACGACAATGGCTTCGTTTCTAGATTGTTTTATTTCATTCACTTTGACATGTAAAGTGAAGCTGAAAATGACGACATAATACTTTTTAAACCAGGAAAAATGTCATTTCACTTCTTTAAACAGTAGTAGTTTTGCAGATTATCAGAATAATCGTACTTATGAAAATATAATGCATTTCAAAACAAATCAAGTAAAGCACAATTTTGTTTAGACATTCATCGTTTTTTGCTTATTCACCTAGAGGCGGTACACTGTATTTTCAGTGACCATATCTCCGTAATAAAATAAAAAAGTTACCATTTTATAGGTCTTCGCATAAGGGTAGACTTGTCGCTTTGGTGGCGATTGAATAACGTTGATATTCAATGTGAATGGTAGAAGTGATATTAAACCTGGATTTTACAAAACACGACATCACTTCCTAAGATTAACGGTTTTATCTACAAATGAAATAAACTTCGTTATTTTAGTTTTATTATACTTTGCCTGCTTGCATGATAATGTATGAAAGATAAGGGGAGTGGTATATTTTTTAACTATTTCGATTTTTTTTTTCCTGAAGAAATCGCTTTCTGTCCAACAATATGTAAACAGATTGGAAAGTATTGCTCTGATTTCATACTTCAGTAGTCTTTCATCAGTAGTTGGCCAAAAGAAAAAAAGCTACAAAAATGTATCCAGTGCACTTATTGTTCTTGTACAAAAATTGTCGTTTAGTTGATTACGAGTTATCAAAAATGTAACTCAAGTTAAAGGATTGAAACAGTTGTCACCCTTTTATCAATGGTATCTATGTTAGCATTTGTTATACATTTTCATTCTTGAGTTTGAGTCTTGAAATATATAACTGTCTTTATAAACTACCTTTTAGACACGCCTTAATCGGCCGAATAAGACGATATGAAATAAAAAAGGAAATGATTGGCATTTTCGCCATTCGGGGACAGTTGGGACATGCGTGCTGGCAGCCTTAATGGACAGATTGGCATGCGGGTGTGGCCGGAACTATCAAGTGAAATTACTTGCAATTCGATTGCGAGTAATTGCAGAGAATGTCGCTGCAAAAAGCGCCTTAATGTTGAAAGTGTAAAGGCTGAATGGGGAAGTGCACATTCATCACGTTATTTCGTGGACTCGCTTTCCCCTCTTAAACCTTCAAACTTCCAGCCTTGAAACCCGATTATTTATCTTCGCCAAATGAATAAATCCGAGACATACTTTCTTCTGATTATTCCAGCATATACCTCAAAATCAAAATTGCATTCGCTGTCTCTCTCCCTGACATAAATCCAAACTACAGCTCTCTTTCCGCCTCCTCCTTCTGTAACCGTTTCCAGTTACAACGTCAGTTGAATACCGCAATAGCTCCCACGGTCGTAGTTGTCACCTTTTATTTGTAAATCGATCTTCACAAAAAGTTATCTCTTCATGCAACTGACATTCTTCCCTGCTCGTGTATTTTTTTTTTTTTTAGGCCTAAATCCTACAGTAACTTGGTTTCCTCTTCATCCAGGCTTTCCTTTTTTTTAATTTTCGTAAAGTAGACCCTCCCAATCAATGATTTCTTTTAAAGCATATTTTACTGACTCTCTGTTATCCGGTGCTGCCCTCTCGTGTGGTGTTCCATTTCCTGGTTTCCTGGAACTATTACTTCCATCTTTCCTTGTTTTATTTATTCATCCTTGAAAGCAATTCTTTCTTCGTTCTTTATCTTTTTCGCTTTGTTCACTCTTTCATGATATGTTATGATTGTTATTATCATCACTACTGTAAATAGTGGCGATAATGATAATTTTGAAGGTTTGACACTAACTGTAGCCACGGCTATTATTATGAACACGTTATTATTATCCCCACGGTTACCACAGTCACAATAATAACCATTATCATTATCACAGTTATTATCAAATATACCAGTTCACTTATAGCGGTGTACAATATGTGTACAATTTGGATGTGTGGAATATACAACTGTGTATTATGAAAGCATGCAAAGTGGCAAATGATGTAGCCTAAAACTTGCAGATGCACT
>BOPN01004402.1:88051-90551 GCA_017312705.2 Penaeus japonicus | reverse complement strand
TCTCTGCATTTAAGACCTTCATTTACTGGGTTGCGGAGGTTAGAGCCCTTCGTTTCAAGTTTGTAAGTAAAATTCTTTGATTATATTTTTCTGCTTTATAGGATATGAATATGCTTTGCTTTTTATTCTATTTTTTTCGACTTATCTTTATCTATATGCTTCTGTATTATCCTTAGTGCAAGATTGTCAGTAGTACAAGACTCGCAAGAATAAGAGAATAATTATCTTACGTCATCCAGCAAGATATTTTCATCATCCTCGACGTAACAGGAAACCCGAGAAGCACACTTATGAGTCCTTATGATATGCAGTTTGATGGCAACACATAATGAAAGCATATTTATTTTATTTATTAGGTGTATTATTTACTCTGAGGACACAAGCATAAACACTGTGGTTGCAGTTGCCAACTCTTTCTTTTTGAAGACACTCGTAAGTCCATTTACTTATGTGAGAGTATGTATGTTAAGTGTTAACATTTGGATAAGAAGTTCACTGGTTATCTCGTCATCTTTTACTCGTGCATTTACTCTTGCAAATGTATAATGTTTAACGCACTACGGCATAAATGTATAAAGCCAATCGCTCTTACTTGTTTACATAATGACTAAACAAAATCTTCATGACGAAGCACATGGCACAGTTTAATCCAAAATTGATTGAAAGCTTAACACGGGAGACAAAGACAAATCCAGTTGATAGAGGAGTTAAACAGTAAATACTTACAGGGGGATTCTTCTATTTGCATATTTTTCGTACACTACAGCATGAGATAAATTGTTACTGCACATACATATAAAATACGACTCGATAGAAGAAAATACGATTTATTTTCTTCTATCCTTTATCCATTTTCCACACACATATCGTTTTCTGAACTCTTGTATATATATCTAAGTATCCCAGCGCGCATCTTCACTTTTTCCTTGAATTATTTATCTCCATGGAAACATATCAAACACAGAGTAAGTGTTAAAAAAAAAAAAAAAAAAAAAAAAAACTAATGAAACGCTTAACAATATCCGACAAATGGCTCGGTAACTTTTGTGTGTGTTTCATAATTCCGCTCAATTGTATGCATAACATGTAATTGCGTTGAGCTGCGGCACAAATAGCTGATAAAAGCATTCCAGAAACATGTTCTTTTTCCATCTCGTAATATAGATGCGTATGTGTATGCTCGTGAAGCGTGTCTGTTAGTTAGTTATTTTTTTTTTTATTTATTATTTTTTTTTTTACAGTAAAGTTCGAGGGAAAGGGAAAGGTGAATGGGAACTTAAGGGGGAGGACAAGGGGAAGGAAGAAGGGGAAAAAGGAAGGGAAAGGGGAAGGGAAAAATAGTGTGTATGAGAAAGCGAAGGAGAAAAAGAAGGGTAAAAGCAAGGGGGAGGAAAAATGAAGGGGGAAGTTAGCGGAGGGATGAAATAGGGAGAGGAGATGAGGAAGGACAAGGAAAGAATAAAAGGAAATATGACCGTTAGAAGGAAAGGGTAAAAAGAAAAGGGAAAGGTTCTTAATCCATCTTTTTTTATGCTTCTTTCTTTTTTACAATTTTTGATTTTGACTACGCTTGTCTGAGTTCGGGATCAGAAATTGCTCTTTGCATTATTCCATTCTCGTGTCGGCGAATGGAAAGATCCTGATTACATTCGATTCCCTACTGTTAACAAAGACATTAACTCAATATCTCTCGCGAATTCTGGGCTGATTTAATTTCCTGAATTTCGCACGAATGCCCAGTTGAGCATACTTAATGTATTTTCGCGCACAGAGCAATTTCTACGCGCGCGCGCGCGCGCCCACACACACACGCACACACACACACACAGACACACACCCACACACACCACACACCACACACACACATTTATCCATCTGTCTAACTTTATCTCTCAGTACATATGCAAAATTTGTGCATATGTTTCTGTTTGCGTATCGAATTTACACACTGTAGATGGATGTTGAAAGATACAGTGGGTGCCTGGTTTCTTTCAATGATCAATAATAGAAAGCAAAAGCAGGGGCCATATTGAAATATTAGGAAATATATGTTAAACGAGAGAGGCAAATTGGCCGAGAAAGCTCTGGAAATTAGACGTATTTTAAACCAACATTGAATTATGATATTCTTCGAAGTATCTGAATATCATGATTTCTTAAACTCCCTTCGAGTCATGGCGATCTTTTAGGTGATCTTTTATTTAATTTATTTATATATATTTTCCAATTTTTCTAGTTGCGATATCACTTGCTTTATTCCTTTTATTAAGTGGTCCGTATTACGTCCTTATTTTCATTATCTTCCTCTTCTGTCGTTCGTTTATTGATTCTCTCTTCTCTTCTTATTTTCTTTTTTCTTTTTCTTCTTCTTTTTGAATTGATATCGTACACATTTTCTCGCTTTCCCCACATCCTTATCATGAACGGATATATCCGTTCGGTAATATTCTCCTGTTTCTCTTCCCTCTTTCTATCATTGTTGCTTCTTCCTGTCTGTTTG
>BOPN01004402.1:78051-83051 GCA_017312705.2 Penaeus japonicus | reverse complement strand
GCACACATACACACGAAGGAAAATGATGAAAAGCCAATAAAGCGAACATTTATAATGCATTACTATCAGCTTCCAACAGAAGAAAAGCCATGTAATATGCAGAATATATGTTACTGTTTATGTTGCAATAAATATTACTAGAAAATAACAGTAACTCTTTCAAACGTAATTGCTTTACTCAGTTCCCTTGTCTCTTAAATCTTACTTTAGCTACAGAAATATAGAAACTGAAGGTGAAGAAAGCATTTCTCCACAAATGCAAATACGCGCACACACACACACACACACACACACACACACACACACACACACACACACACACACACACATAACAGGAGAGATGCTTGATTTCAAAATGCTTGTTTTTCCGTATTATCGCATTTTAAATTACGGCCAAAGCATAATTATCAGGTCGGTTATGGATATGTTGTCCTGTGGTTGGCATAAAACTAAACTTTTAGGAAGATTTGTTTCTCTCCATGGGGATGGTTTAAAATGTCAAAGAAAATTTAAATTGTTTGGGACAGGACTTTGGGGGCGTCCGTGCGTGCTTTTATATGGAGCTTGAAAAATCCTTGCTGGATTACATCACGGTACAAATTGATGGATGAATATACATACATACAGAGAGAGAGGGAGGAGAAAGAGAGAAGGAGAGAGAGAGAGAGAGAGAGAGAGAGAGAGAGAGAGAGAGAGAGAGAGTGAGTGAGTGAGTGAGAGAGAGAGAGAGAGAGAGAGAGAGAGAGAGAGAGAGAGAGAGAGAGAGAGTGAGTGAGTGAGTGAGAGAGAGAGAGAGAGAGAGAGAGAGAGAGAGAGAGAGAGAGAGAGAGAGAGAGAGAGAGAGAGAGAGAGAGAGAGAGAGAGAGAGAGAGAGAGAGAGAGAGAGAAAGAGAGAAAGACAGATTTAATTGGCTTTAAGTGTAAATACTAACATGCGTCTACAAATACAAATTACACGCAAGCACACACACACAAGTCCATGCACCTCCAACGCACCCAGATGCAAGAGTGCCGCAGTCAAGCAACGACAGAAAAAATTCGAGTGTCTCCTCTCTCACCGTTGGTAGCTTCCAGCATATCCCGAGGTCCGTCCATTACCAAGGAAAAGAAAAATGTCAAGATAAAAAAAAAAAAAAAATCAATATTGCAGCAGGAGCATACGGGATATTTGGTTTACGATAAATATTATCTTTCATTCTTTTGTTCGATATTTAATTTAATGCCTGTATTTATCATGCACATATTTATTATTTTATTGATAAATTTATAATGTATCAGTATACAAATGATTAAGCTTTATTATAAGATTATCATTGATTACATGCTTCTCCGCTTAAAAGTGTTTATTTACGCATTACATTCGTAACTAGTTCTGATGTTAACGGATTCCCTTTGAAAATAATCCTATTATGGCTTGCGTGTGTTTCAGTTCACATTGCCTTCTGCCTCTCCCAAGACGTAATTTGGTTAACTGTTGCCTACATGCACGCCCTTCTATCTAGTATATATATAATATATATATATATATATATATATATATATATATATATATATATATATATGTATATATATATATATATATATATATATATATATATAAATATATATATATATATATATATATATATATATATATATATATATATGAATACATATATATGTATATATATATATATATATATATATATATATATATATATATATATAAGAATGTTTTGCAAGTCATCATGGACCCCACGGTTAAAAGAAATCTTCTCTCGTTCCTGTTCTCCTCCTACCCTGACATGGTACAAGCCTTTCGCGCCTACGAGGCTTCTGCCATTTCCACGGCCCGACGGAAGAACCAACTCCGTTTCCTTCGGGATTGCCTCGAGGAGCAGGTTCTTCCTTCTTCGATCTCGCACATCCCGGAGACACTCGGATGAAGGGTTCACTTTCCTGGAGTATGCCTGTTCCCTCCTTCTCGACCGGATCAGTGCTGGTAAGAGGGACGTTGAACATACCTTCTATCTCTCCCGTCTTCATTTTGACTTCCTGGGGGATCGGCTTCCCAGACAGCACGACTCATGGCCGATGTTGCCTGCGACTCGGCCCGAGTCCTCTCTAACACCCATACCTGCTCCCTCACCCGCAAGCTTTCCACTCTCACCTCCCGCAGTCCTTGGTCCCGCTTCTCCTTCACTGATGCTGCCTCTCAACCTATCTTCCTTAACCTTGACCCCTCACCAACTCCAACTCCTAGGCTTTGGCCTGTCCTTTGCCCTGCGTCCTCTTCCCCTCACCTCCATCGACATCATTTCTTCCTTCGACCGTTTTATTTCTGGTCACAGGAACTCTCTGCCTGATGTCTCCCTCCTACGAGGTGCTTTTATCCCGGCCCTCGAGTCCCTCCTCCGTCCTAAGCCTTCCATCCCAGGCGTTAACAGGAGGCCCTGCAGAGTCTACGTAGGGAAATACCATTTTGCCTTCTGACAAAGGCAACTCGGTGGTGATCCTCGACCAAGCTTCCTACATGCAGAAGGCCCAGGACCTGTTGGACGACGTCGCCACGTGTATGCTCCTGACCAGCAACCCACGGGAACGAATTGCTGCCGCCTCCCCCCATCGTCGCCTAAAGCAGCTAGCGTCGGGTTGCCCTGAGGCGAACCTTTACCAAAGGTTCAGGGTCATAAATCCCCGCCTTCCTCACTTCTATGGGTTACCCAAACCCATAAACCTGACGTGCCCCTGCGCCCCATCATCTCCTCCCGAGGCTCTGTGACGCACCCTCTTGCCTCCTGGCTGGCTCAGTCCCTTACTCCACTTCTGGGCACCTTCTCGCCCGCCCACCTTCGCCACTCACAGGACTTCATCGCCCGTGTTCGTGGGGTCACGCCCTCGACTATGATGAGTCTGGACGTCGAATCTCTTTTCACGAACGTCCCGCTCGACGATGTCCTTGCCTTCTTGCAGAGGAATCTTCTCCCTGAGGACCCCCGCCTTCCACTGCCTACTGCCGTCTTTCTTCAGCTGATCCGTCTGTGTGTGGATTCCAACTCTTCTCGAAGGACAGTTTCTACTCAGACCTTCGGTGTCGCCATGGGCTCTCCCCTTCCTCCTGTCTTGGCCAAACTTGTCTGTTGGAGTACTTTGAGGCTGAGCTTCTTCCCTCCATCTCCCTCCCATCTACGTCGACGACGTCTTTGCCCTCTGGCCCCATGATCCTGCTCTCTTCCCGGACTTCCTGGATAAGCTGAATTCTCTCTCTCCGTCCATTCGTTTCGCTATGAATGGGAGGTAGACGATCAGCTTCCCTTCTTGGACACCTTAGTCCATCGCTCAGGTAACTCCCTCTTTTTCAGTATAGCTCCATGCACAGCGGGATGTATATACACTTCTTCTCCTACCACCCTCTCCATGTTAAGAGAGGTGTCGCCACCTCTCTCTTTCTCCGTGCTCTCCGCATTTGTGACCCACAGCACCTGGATGCAGAGATCGATTTTCTTCACGATCCTTCGGCAAGCTGGGGTACTCGCTTACCTTTTTGACGCCGCGCTTCCAACGCCCGACGTACCTTCTGCAATTGTGATCCTCCCCCAGAGAGAATTCTCACCTGCCTGTCCTCAGCCTTCCTTATACCGAGGAAATCCACTCTCTTCGTCACTGCTGCACTCCCTCTCAACTGCAGGCTTACCTTTCGCCAGGTTAACACTCTCCGCCGCAACCTGGTCCACACCCGTCCTCCTTCGTCTGCCAAGATAGGCACCTATGCCATCCCCTGCTTCTCCTGTGAGAAGCAATACTTCGGGGAGACTGGCGCCTGCCCACCAAACGTGTGTCCCAACACAGTACGCTGCTTCTAGGGGACACACCAACAACGCTCTCTTCTGCCACCAATGGGACACAGGACATCGCATAGATTGGTCAGCTGCTCGCATTCTGTTCCCTTCCGCTGATGTCCATGCCCGCAGATTGGTGGAATCTTCTCTCATCAACAGGTTGCCGAATTTCAACCTTAACAGTGTTTTTTCCCTGCTGATGGTCTCATCTCCCACATTCTCCGCTTGTTACCTTACCCCGGACACCCTTCACACAGACCGCCGGACCCTATGACCTGCCCCCGTTCCGTTCCCTGTTCCGCCGCCGCCTCCGTTTCCGTTCTCCTGTACTCGCTTGACCTTCTTGCACCGTGTTTCTCCCCCCTTTAGCCTTTTATATACCCTCTTGTTCTCTTCCTCCTCAGACCTGAAGATGGGATCCAGATGGATCCTGAAACTGTTGTCTCAATTTCAATAAATCTGTTTTGTGTATAGTGGGTTTATCTGCCATTTACCAACACGGAAGAGTGTTTTGCAAGTCATATATATATATATATATGTATATGTATACATATATATACATATATATATATATATATATATATATATATATATATATATATATATATATATATATATATGTGTGTATATATATATATATATATATATATATATATATATGTATATGTATATATGTATATACATATATATATATATATATATATATATATATATATATATATATATATATATATATATATATATACATATATACATATATTTATATATATACATATATATACATATACATATATATATATATATATATATATATATATATATATATATATATATATTATATATATATATATGTATATATATATATATATATATATATATATATATATATATATATATATTCATACATACGCACACATATTTGTATTTTCCCTTTTTTTCTTCCTTCTATTCTTGCCATTTCTATACTTCACCCTTCAACGGATATTTGTCTTCCGCAGTAAGAGGAAACATCATAACGCTGTATCTTTCTCTTTTCAGTTCTTGATTGCAGGTTCAATTCTGCACACTTTCTCGCAACCCTGGACGCTCGGTGCTCGTTGCATCGCATCTGCAGCTCGTACAAGGGACTGAAATATGTCAGACTGTATCGATTTTTTACTTCTTTTCTTTCGTTACAATGGG
>BOPN01004402.1:58051-60551 GCA_017312705.2 Penaeus japonicus | reverse complement strand
ATATATATATATATATATATATATATATATATATAATATTATATATATATATATATATATATATATATATATATATATATATAAATATATATATATATATATATATATATATATATATATATATACAGTATATATATATATATACATATATATATATACACACACACACACACACACACACACACACACACACACACATATATATATATATATATATATATATATATATATATATATATATATATGTAATATGTATATATATATATATATAAACAGATAGTTTCAGTTCATGGCTTCTCCTCCATAGACGCTGGGCAAAGGATCTCTCCAGTTGGAGACACTGGCCAGGGTCACCAGTCTCGTGAAGACTATTGCTGCTGGAGAAAGCAACGGGAAACTACTCCAGAACTTTTCCCTTGTACAGTCATGCAAATGAAGCCAAAAAGACAAAACCAGAACAACATAAATATAGCCACTGTGCGACCCCCTAGTGGACGTTCGCTCGATCGGAATGTTGCTGGTCAACAGGACTACCCTGACCATCATCAAGCTACTGTGTGTGTGTGTGTGTGTGTGTGTGTGTGTGTGTGTGTGTGTGTGTGTGTGTGTGTGTGTGTGTGTGTGTGTGTGTGTGTGTGTGTGTGTGTGTGTCCATTGGCCCTACACCAAAAACAAAGCAAAGACAATATCGATAACATTTAACATTCGATTTATTTAGTAATTAATCCTTAATTAATAAAACCCTTCGAAAAAAAAACACGTCTTCAAAAGTATACTAAAGAGTCCAGAAAAGTCTATCGCCTTATGAAAGGACTCCCCCTTCAATAATCCCTTCAGAGGGCATTGGAAAGCGGAAGATGAAAGTGTCTCCCGGGATCAGCCACCGTTTGCATATTTTGATATTCCCTTGACTCTTTTCGTCGCCACTTGGCATTGCCTCTTTAGTCTTACGTTCAATAAGGTGTTGCAACGTTTACGGACAGTTCTGCCAGATTATCGAAATTCGTCGGTTATACGGAAAACCGCTGAATACTTGTGACGTCGGTGGTAGCCAGTTTCCGCGGCTGAGGCATTTTACGGAAACCCTTATTTTGGACTTATTTGGAGGGTGAAAGGGTGATAACAGGAGGGATTTAATATTGACTTTTAATTTGATATTGGGCATTTGGTATTGACTTCTTACTTAAGCAAAATTACTGGAATCGGAAACCTATATGAGAAATGGCCATTTCAGAATCTTCCGGGCAAAGCTAACTCGAATCCTTCGGACAGAAACTTGGCCGTATTTGTTTTTGTTTTTTGTTTGTTTGTTTGTTTTTCATTTTTGTACTTTCAACAGCGACTGGATGTAAATTTGTCTCATTTATAAAAATCTTTTAAGTTATTCAATATCTTATGATATCGAAGTTGATTCGGATTTCTTATTTTTCCACATTATTTGTAATGAAAATGCAGAACAGGCAATGATTCACTGGCTTAGAAAGGTATCCACTAAATATATCATGTAGTCTAGTACCCTTTTATACCACGGAAAGTTAATTTCCAAGCTGTTGAAAATGGAGGACCAAAAGCTTTTTTTATTTTTTTTTATTTTTTTTATTTTTTTTATTTGTTATTATAATTTTTTTTAGAACTGTAAACTCGATAGTTGTTTTAATAGTGTAAAGATATCTCATTAGTAATTCTCAAAGCTGAATTAATTTTGTAAATGTGTACATACTTCTGTAAGGTGATGGCCAAGGGCCGAAAAATATTTCATTTTTTCTTACTCAGGGTTACCTTTCAGTCATTTCTTTAGCAAATTTATACGATATATATTTTTGTCTCTCTTTCCCATTCATCTCTCTCTCTCTCTCTCTCTCTCTCTCTCTCTCTCTCTCTCTCTCTCTCTCTCTCTCTCTCTCTCTCTCTCTCTCTCTCTCTCAGTCTTGCTTATTTTTTCCTTCTCATTCAATCACTCATCCTCTCTCTCTTTCTCTCTCCCTGTCTCCCATTCACTTTCTCTCTTTCTCCCTTGCTGTATATCTGGCGCAAACCGTTAGCAGCATTAGTATTTGCACCCATTGCTGGATCACGTGAATCTACACCAGACTGATAGAAATCTACTTTGAATTTCGGCCGTTCTTCTACATCAAAGCAAAGTCCGTCTTAGACATCAATCATATTTGAAGAAATATCAATCACTCCTGCGTGTGTGACTTCATCAATACTTCCAGTGCTTTTTTGGAATTTGAGCTTTGTTCCGTGGCCGGGAGCACTTGGATTATTTACGTCAAAACTACTTACCAGATTAAATTCACTTGTTGATCAGAATTATTGAATGATGTTAAAGAGTACAGTGTTGGCAAGATTATTAGATAAGTTTCTGAATGAACATTTCCGGTTTTTTTAAGTGTTCCATAATCTTCTTTAATTAGTACTACAGCAATGCCTTCTCGTTCCAGTTATGTTTGTATATCACTGTGGTTTATAAAGGAACTCATATTAAACTTAACAGGAT
>BOPN01004402.1:52500-55068 GCA_017312705.2 Penaeus japonicus | reverse complement strand
CTTCACAGGGCGTCTGGGAGAGGAGAGCTGTCTGATTGGGCTGTCAAGGGCTAAATACGTCTGTCAGTCTGTCAAGAGGAGAGAGAGGAAAGTGGAAGGTGAGAGAGAGGGAGAGGGGAGAGTAAGAAGAGAGAGAAAGGGGAGAGGAAGGAGAGAGAGAGGAGAGTAAGAAGAGATAGAAGGGGGAGAGGAAGGAGAGAGAGAGAGAGGGGAGAGAAGAAGAGAGAGAGAGGGGGGGGGGGGGGGGGGGGAGAGAGAGGAGAGAGAGCGGGGAGAGTAAGAAGAGAGAGAGGGGAGAGGAAGGAGGGAGAGAGAGGGGGAGAGTAAAAAGAGAGAGAGAGAGGAAGGAGAGAGAGCGGGGAGAGTAAGAAGAGAGAGAGAGGAGAGGAAGGAGAGAGGAAAGAAAGAGAGAGGGGAGAGGAAAGAGAGAGAGAGAGAGAGAGAGAGAGAGAGAGAGAGAGGAAGGGGGAAAAGGAGAGAGGGAGAGAGAGAGGGGAGAGAGAGAGAGAGAGGAGAGGAAGGGGAGAGAGGTGAGAGGAAAGAGAGAGAGAGAGGGGGGCGAAGGAAAGTGTCTGCGTGGAATGTCTAACAAGCAGGTTGGGTCGGGTTGGGCAGGGGAGTCTGACGTTATAACCGACAAGTTCCGGGAATGCCTGGTGGTCTTGGGGACGAGGTAATTATTTTTTTGTAAACATTTTTATAATCACTCTACAGTAAACTAAGTTGAGTACACAAAAGTCTGACAGTACTAAAATTGATTTGATTAAGAAAATTTTCATTAAAAAAAAAGTACTTTTTATTTCCGATGTTAGAAACAGAAATGTATATGCCATGAATGCTTTGTAAATAACTAACTTAAATATTTTCTACAATCGAACGAACGAGAGTGAATCTGTTTGTCTCTCAAGTCGAATATGGCAGAACATCAGTGAAACATCTCACAGCCTGTAATATTATAATATTTTGGTGTGGGCAGCATGGTGTAAAATACCGGCTTCTGGTTTTAAACTTCAGAGGAACAAATAAGGGAGTAGAAAAGGGACGATAAAGATAGATAAAGAGATAGATAGAAGGGTAGATAGATAGATAGACTTAGAAAAAGGAAAGACAGAGAGAGAGAAAGAGAGGAAAAAGAGACAGAGTGAGAGAGAATGGGGTAGCGGTTATGAGACAGCAATAAAGGAAACAAACTCAGAGAGAGAGAGAGAGAGAGAGAGAGAGAGAGAGAGAGAGAGAGAGAGAGAGAGAGAGAGAGAGAGAGAGAGAGAGAGAGAGAGAGAGAGAGAGAGAGAGAGAAAAGAACGAGAGAAAGAGAAAAAAAATTAACGAGAGAGAGAGAGAGAGAGAGAGAGACAGAGAGAGAAAGAGACCAAAGTGTACGAGAACGAACTAAACACAGACAGATCGGTAAGATTTAGCGAGACATGCGAAGAGAAGCAACTGCGGGGAAGAGCAGTGAATGTGTCGAGCCAAATATAGCAATGTAAACGAAAACGAAGCAAAAAAACGGGAAATTCCGAATACTTCATCTTCCTGCCTCGTTCTCGCGAGTAGCATCCAAGGCGTTGATTAAAAGTCTACAGGAGGGAGTTAATTACTTGTAGATTTGGAGAAAAAAAATCCTTCGTGATGTAAAGACATGAGAGAGAGACGGGAATATATATATATATATATATATATATATATATATATATATATATATATATATATATATATATATATATAACTATATATATATATATATATATATATATATATATATATATATATATAGTTATATATATATATATATATATATATATATATATATATATATATATATATATATATATATTATATATATATATATATATATATATATATATATATATATATATATATATATATATATATATATATATATATATATGTGTGTGTGTGTGTGTGTGTGTATGTGTGTGTGTGTGTGTGTGTGTGTGTGTGTGTGTGTGTGTGTGTGTGTGTGTGTGTGTGTGTGTGTGTGTGTGTGTGTATGTGTGTGTGTGTGTGTGTATGTGTGTGTGCGTGTGTGTGTGTGTGTGTGTGTGTGTGTGTGTGTGTGTGTGTGTGTGTGTGTGTGTGTGTGTGTGTGCATATATATATATATATATATATATATATATATATATATATATATGTGTGCGTGTGCGTGTGCGTGTGCGTGTGCGTGTGCGTACACATATACATACCCAAACATAAACATATATACATATACATAGACACATAAATAACCATATATCGAGGCCTCCATGCTCGGGGTGTGGGAACACAGTAGGGGATCGGATACACAGTGACGTCACAAGCCATAGAAGGGGGATCCCCGGGGTCAGATGGTAGCAACTTTTTCAGGATCCGGTTTAGCCGCAAAAATCGCAGATATCTACCCCAGGGATGCTTCGTGTTTTATAGGAAAGAGGTAAGAATTTCCCCGGATCTTCTCAAGCTTTTTTTCTATCTCTCGTTTCATTATGAATCATTTTGTATAATTTTGTTCATGTTAATCCACCCTTACACTCTCTCTCTTTTATATATATATATATATATATATAT
>BOPN01004402.1:40000-45000 GCA_017312705.2 Penaeus japonicus | reverse complement strand
CAATTCATAATGTAGAACTCGTACTTCTTGTGGTCAGTTCAAGGTAAACATTCACTTTTTAGAACCGCTACACCCAGCCATTACCCACTGAAATTACACCTCAAGTAAGCACCCATGCACACTTGAATTGCGTCTAATTAATCACACACAGGAGGTAAGCCTCGCTGAGAGCCACTCCCTCTCTCCATGCTAATGGGACGTTTATTATAACTGGTGTTTATACCAGATCAACATTTGCCAAGGTGCCATTGCAATGGTTTACTTTATTATTCATGGAAAATGCTTCTCAAATTTACAGCATTTCTTTATTCAGGAAAGGGCCAGGGGAGCAGGGGGGAGGCAGAGGCGAACCTTTTTTTAGCTCTCGTCATTCATCATTTTAATGGCATTATTCTACTTTTTGTGTGTGTGTGGAAAAGAGGGGGGAAGTGAGAGAGAGGGAATATGTGAGTGAGTGGGTTTGTGTGTGCGCGCGCGCGCGCGTGTGTATGTGAGTGTATGTGTGTGTGTGTGTGTGTGTTTGTGTGTGTGTGTGTTTGAGTAAGAGAAAGGCAGACATACAGAGAGAGAGACAGGGACAGACACACAGAAAGAGATTGAGACAGAAACAGAGAGAAAGACAAAAACAGACACAGAGAGACAGAGAGAGAGACACACACGGAGTATAGCAAAAAGGAAACGTGATATAAAAAAAAAAATATATATATATATATATGAAAGAAGGACGTATCAAACCTATGACCCAACTTCTTATACATCCCGGCCATTATCCGAAAGCAAGAGTCACATAATGCACTCTTTCCGCCGCAGTCACTCCCCGTCGGAAAGGGTCGCAGCCGCACTGTTCTCACCATCTGTTCCTTCACTCAGCGCGGCGGCCGAACTTGCCCAACGTGGTATTGAATTTCCTTCAGCTGGGTGTTGGATCCCACTTAGGGCAGCTGGGTTCCTTTAACGGGCGTTCCCCTTGATGCTGTATTGTTTACTGATATCTGAACGCTGCCTAGGGCTCCAGCGAGGTAGTCTGAGGGATATCTCACCGGAGAGCGAATCCAAGTGTAACTCACGACCAGTCATAGGGTGTATTTGCCACAGGACAAGGAGCGAGGGGCTTCGCCGTGTGTAATTAGTGTGTTCTAATGAGGCTAGAGCCGGGAATGAAGGTCTTTGATGCAAAAGATAATTATTGCGGGTGCCTTTGAGCATATCACTACTTTTGTGCAAGGTCCCTTCATTCTTTTCATTGCAAGAGGGAACTGAAGACTATTCAATACCCCTTTGCTGTCTTTTTTTTCATATGATCTCTTTATTCATTTTGACTTCTTCTCCTTGAAATTCTTTAATGAGAAAAGATAACAAACGGGCTTCAGATATCGCAGTGCAGAGTCAGCATTTGTGAATAATAATAGTATATATGTGTGATGATAATAGTAATGATGATAATAATATTAACGATAATAGTGCTATCAATGATAATAAGGATAATAATAGTGATTACAATAAAATAACGATAATGATAATAGTAATAATGATAATAATGACAATAGTGATGATAACAATAACAATAAAGATAATGATAATGATAATAATGATAATGATATTAGCAATAATGATGATGATAATAATGATGATGAGAATAATGATGATTATTATCAATATCAATAATATCATTATCATAATGATAATAATAGTAATATTAATAATAATGATAATAAAATGATCATGATGATAATAATAGAGTAATAATAATAATTATAATGATAACAATAATAATGATAGTAGTAATACTACAACTACTAATGATAATAATGATACCAATGCTATCAATTCCGTCATGATAATTGCAAAAATAATAAGTCCCAGCATGTTAGTAGACAAGGTGGCCTTATTGACCCTTGGAGGCTGAGTAATATCCAACGTCCTTTCGCTAGTTTAAAAAGCTTCCAATACCTTTACGTTAGTTGTATAGATTTCCAATGCCTTCCACTGCTAGACACAGTGCCTCTCGCGTATGCACTATCAGCATTACGTTCTAGATTTCATATTTCACTTCAGTCCCTATAAATAATGAAACCTGGGAGAACGTAGCCCAAGTAAGACATAAAAGACACAATAAATCAGAACAATTCCAGAGGCAATAAATCATGTACACGGTTGACGTAGAAAAATCTGGAAGGTTTGGGACATTGCTCACGTTTATTGGCCATACCTGAATGGCCACCGGAGCGTCACATGGGCCACTCTAGGTGTCCCTAGTTCTTCATGCGCAGGTCGACGCATGGCTGCTCTATGCGCGTAAGCACGGTAGTCCACGGGTTTTGCATTCCTTTGTTCTGGCCTTCCCTATGTGCGGATGTACGTGCATTTGCATATTTACAGTGTGTGTGCGTGTCTGTATGTATTTTTGTGTTTCTGTGTGTGTTTGTGTGTATGTTTGTGTTTGTGTGGGTGTTTGTGTTTGTGTGTGTGTTTGTGTGTGTGTTTATGCGTGTATGTATGCATGTATGTAGTGTGTATGTTTGTGTTTGTGTGTGTGTTTGCGTTTGTGTTTGTGTTGGTATGTATGTTTGTGTGTGTGTTTGTGCGTGTATGTATGCATGTATGTACATCTATTTATCTACCCATTTATCTGTCTGTGTGTCTATCTATCAGTCTATCTGTCTATCTACCTACTCTTCTATCTATCTATCTAGCTATCTATATCGATATCTATATATATACACATGCAAATAAACGAATAGACAGATACAACAGATACAAATATTTCATCTCTATGAAATACCATTCCCATCCCCCTAGCCGTAGCCTCAACTCGCAAGCCTTTTCCGTGCTAAATATATACGAAATAATCCATGAAGAGTGTCTGGGGGGAAAAGCACGTGTCTCAACCAGGGTGTCTACCCCCTACCCACGCCAGGAGGGTGGGTGGGGGGTGGGGGTGGGGGGAAGACGTGTTAGAAGGGGGGAGGCGGAGGGGGAGGGGTGGGGGTTGGAAGAAGTGTTGGAAGGAGGAGGGGGAGGGGGAGGGGTGGGGGTTGGAAGAAGTGTTGGAAGGAGGAAGGGGGCGGGGGGGGGGTAAATGGGACATCTTGGTAAGAAAAGAGAGTGGGGGGGGGGGGCTGTACTAGGGTAAGGAGGGGAGGGGGCAGACAACGACCATCAGTTGCCTTCTTCTTTCATGCTTTCCTTCCGATATTGAATTTTTTCCCGTGTCGAGGCGGGAACAAATTGTCCATTGCGTGGAGATATATATATATATTTCTTCTCTCTTCTTCGTTTTCTTCAGTTTACCTTTTCTTTTTTCTTTCTTTCTTTCCTTCTTTCTCTTGAGATTCATAAAGAAAAAAAAGCTTTCAGGCCGTAAATAGCCACGTATCATATTTCTGATCGTTTTGAGTCATTAGGCTTCTAGTCGTTGCCATGCCGTGTCTAATCTATCACTTAAGGCTAATGCTAGTGATAAATTCCTATTTAATGTATGATGCAAGGGTGCGTGTCAGGAGGTGATCATTCCCCGCACTCCTTTTTATATGATGGCTTGAAGACTACCGCGATAAAATGTGACGAAGTAATATATACTGATTTCATTTTTATTAGATTAGTAATGCACTCTTTTCTTTCTCTCTTCATGCATATATTATTTTCGCATGTATATACATTTATCGTCTATCTATTTATCTATCTATCTTCTATCTATCTCTGGACTCATCAGTCTATCTTTCTATCTGTATGTGTGTCTGTCTGTCTATTTGTTTATTTATCTATCTACCAGTCTATTCATCTACCCATCTATTGAATCTACTTATCTATCTACCTGTCTGTCCGTTTGTCTGTCTGCATATCTATTTAACTATCTATCTATGAAGCTAGATAACTAGTTAGCTATCCAGACAAACAGACACGCACACACACAGACAAACACACAAACAACAGACACAAACAAATACAAACACAAACACACACAAACAAACATAAACACACAAGCACACACACACAAATACACATAAACAAACACACACACACACACAAACAAACATAAACACACACACACACAAATACACAAAAACAAACACACACACAAACACAAACAAACATAAACACACACAGACAAATACACAAAAACAAACACACACACACAAACAAACATAAACACACACACACAAATACACATAAACAAACACACAAATACACATAAACAAACACACACACACACACAAATACACAAAAAACAAACACACACACAAACACAAACAAACACACACACACGACCATCAGTGACCTATGTATCTCAACGCATCCATATCACTGACTATTTCTACACATCAACATTTCTGCTTCACGTCACCTCCATCTCCCCTTGTTCCCCTCTCAATTTCCTCTCTCCTCACCCCTCACATCACTTCTGTCATTTGCTGCTATGCTTTCTCTTCTCTTATTCCTTATCTCTTGTTCCCTCCCCGTATTCCATCAACATTTACTATCTTTGCTTCTCTTTTTTGGTTGCTGTGTTACTGTTGTCGGTATCACTTTTTTGTATAATTATCATTATTATAATTGTTATTATTATTATCACTATCATTATCAATATTTCTATTGTTTTTTTATCATTATCATCATCATCATCATCATTATTACCGTTATTATTATTGGCAGTATTATCACAATCATTGTCTTTATCATTATCATTATTACTATTATTATCATTATTATTATCCTTATCATTGTTATTGTATTTTTTCTATTATCATCATTATCATTAGTATCATCACTATCATTATTATGATAATCATTATCATTACCACTATCATCATTATCATTATAATTATTATCATTCTCATTCTCATTATTATCATTATCATCATAATTACCTTTATCATTATTATTATCAATACCATTACTATCTTTAATATTGTCATCAATGATAATATTATTACTATGATCGCTATCAATATTATCATCATCATCAATATCATCATTGTCATTGAAATTATCATTCTTAT
>BOPN01004402.1:30000-32500 GCA_017312705.2 Penaeus japonicus | reverse complement strand
CTCTCTCTCTCTCTCTCTCTCTCTCTCTCTCTCTCTCTCTCTCTCTCTCTCTCTCTCTCTCTCTTCTCTTCTCTCTTCTCTTCTCTTCTCTTATCTTCTCTCCTCTCCTCTCCCTTCTCTCTCCCTTCTTATCTTCCTCCCTCCGCTCACCTTCTCTCTCTCTCTCACCCTCTCTCTCTCCTCTCTCTCTCTCTCTCTCTCTCTCTCTCTCTCTCTCTCTCTCTCTCTCTCTCTCTCTCTCTCTCTCTCTCTCTATCTATCTATCTTTCTCTCCTCTCTCTCTCTCTCTCTCTCTCTCTCTCTCTCTCTCTCTCTCTCTCTCTCTCTCTCTCTCTCTCTCTCTCTCTCTCTCTTTGTCTCTCTCTCTCTCGCCTCTTCACCTCTATTTCCCTCTCCTTGTATTCAGGTGAAAAAGTAATATACCTGAGGTTATTATGAAGATATATTGTACCTCTGTAATCATATTTACCTTGATGATATCTGTCCAACATTTCCTCCCCTCTTCCCCCATTCCTAAGTGGTTATTACACGGAGCTTACATATTATTGCAGCTTGTACATGACTCATGCAATATCGCACTGCAGTTCTGCATGATGGACTAATTAGGCCCTAAGAAAATGCATGCTAGTCAGACCTTATGGATCTCATTAGTACACAGATCGACCATGCCTTTAAACATATCCTCTTTATTGGCCCTAAACCAACTATCTCGTTATCCCATTTCCACTTTTTTTCCACAGAGAGCATGCAAATGTATTTGGTCATATACAACACTGCTCAGTGCGGAAGGAAAAATCTGTGACAGCATTTGGCAACTTCATTACAATGCAAAGCGTAATACAACTCTGAGCCTTGTATAGTTTTTTGAGCATATGAATCTCCCCCACACTCTTCCCCTTCCCCTTCCCCTTCCCCTTCCCCTTCCCCTTCCCTTTCCCCTTCCCCTTCCCCTTCCCCTTCCCCTTCCCCTTCCCCTTCCCCTTCCCCTTCCCCTTCCCCTTCCCCTTCCCCTTCCCCTTCCCCTTCCCCTTCCCCTCTCCTATTTCCCCTACCCTCCCCCGAGTTAAAAATCATACAATGGAACATTCATTGCCGCTTAATACGAGCTTCAAACATGTCCAGACACAACACGGCGACCCGCATAAATAAGGTAGCGCATGCTCTCATGCTCATAGATCACTATGATGGACCGCGCATGCTTCATCCTTAGCCACCGCATGCAAGCTGCTTGTTTCAACATATGTGAGCGCGCTCGTTGCCAGAGGGGGTAATTCACGACTCGGATACGCTGCAGAGAAAGGCACAAACTTAGGAGACAGAGGGAGGGAGGTAACAAGATTTACGATGCTGCAAGTTTCTGCATTTATTTGAAATATTAAGCACCGCCTCGCGAAAGCTTGGGCCGCCATCAGCCACTCCCAACTTTTGGCCCCGACTGAAACTTCATTTGCATGCGGGAGACACTTAGCTTGAAGCAGGAAGAGGGATAGGGGCGTCCGGGGAATAGGAGAATGGGGAATAGAGAGAGAAAACCGTTGTGTTTATACCTATAAGCGAGACCAGATTGCGCCGGCATGAGATCCAGCCTCATCATATCGGCGTAGGAATCGGATTAAACCCTTCCTGCGAGGAACTAGATTGCGTTTACCCTGCCTTCATTTGATGGAACGACGCTGCGCCGCCAATGGGGTCAGGGCGTGTGCCTTCCGAGGGGGAGAAGGGGTAGCGAGGGGGAATATATGCCACGAAGTTAGTTCCATGCGCCGGAGAGACAAATCATGCCGCCCGGGGAGATGAATCGGACTCCCTTTGGTACTGGATTGGGCTCCGCGGGCATCTCTCCTCGCCAGACAGCTTCATCCACGGGTTTAAAGACATTCCATTCTATCGTGATTCTATCGAGGGTTTTTTTCTGGCCTCGAGTTGGCTCAGACATCTTCCAAGAGAGAGCAAGAAGAAGAAGAAGAAGAAGAAGAAGAAGAAGAAGAAAATGTGTATATGTATTACTCCTGGAGAATTAAATCAAGTTTCGACCGTGTGATCTTCACAGGGTTCAAATGTATTACGGAGACAGATAGGGACTTTCCCTCTAGAGAACTGCAGTCCAATTTTCCAAGATCTTACACACAACTTTGATGTAGCCTTTTGAGCTGCGTCTCTTTGGGAGAATATGTCTTTCTGGTCCACTAAAACCCGAGATAACAGTGAGAAATTAGTGTCCTGACGCATGATATTCCTTTCATTATCTGAAGGAAAGCCCTTGAGATTAGAGCTAGATTAGGTACGAAAATCGTGAATGAATGTTTCATTGACAGTGGAATCTTTTAGTCTGAGGTATAATGATCATTAAGGGATAACTTTGATTCATTGCGTTCCTCTCCATCATTCATTTATCTTTGGCAAGGTTTATTTACATAAGTTCTATGTCGCGATATTTGTACTCTACTAGTCCGACGACCTTCCTGATAACAGCATGCAATCACACTAAAGAGGATCAGAA
>BOPN01004402.1:17500-20000 GCA_017312705.2 Penaeus japonicus | reverse complement strand
TCTCCCTCTCTCGCTTCCCTTCCCTCCCTCCCTCCCTCCCTCCCTCCCTCCCTCCCTCCCTGCCTGCTTTCCTCCCTCGCCCTCCTCTCTCTTCCTTCCTTTAACAAAATCGCGCCTGACCGTGACGCTGGCACTGTGGCATCGCGAGCGCCACCTCGGGTTTGTCCCTTTAATGATTTAAAGGAAATTGGCCGTGGTGCGACCTCCGTCTGAAGACCCTCTTCACCTGACGACACGCTGCTAAGTGTCTCATGATGTAATGCCCCGCTTGCTGTTCTCTGGTAGCGGCTCTTGGCTCAGGGCCCTCTTGCTTTGTTTCTTTCTCTTGTTTTGTCTTTCTTGTTCTCTTTCGTCTTCTTCATTTTTATTCTTTTTTTATGATTCTTTTTTGTTTCGTCTTCTTCATTTTCTTATCTTTCTTCTTATTTTTTTTACTTTTTTTCTTTTCCTCTTTCTTTCTTTCTTTTTTCTTTCGTTTTCTTTAGCTTTTCTTCTTCTGCCGCTTCTTATTCTTCCTTCATTTCATTCTTCTCTATTCAGTACACCGATGTTGAAGTTTGATCTATTTTTCTTTCCTTTCCTTTTATTCCATGCATTATTTTTTGCCTCTTTTTTTATCATCTATACTTGCAAGTATTTGAAGTGAAAATATCTCCAGGGATATCGTTCTCATTTGCTTCATATCTCTTCCAACAACTGTTTCATCTTTTTTAAACTCACCCGTTGGAATTCAATGACACACGTATTTTGCACAGTCCTCAATAAATCGAGTGCCATCAAGCTCAGATTTACAAAATATTCCCATTTCGATATCCCCGCTAACTTGCAGAGTCATCGCCTTCTTTGAGGGCCTCACACCCTCGCCGCTACAATATTGTGTTTTCCAGTGAGCGAACGTTCCCTTCGCTGTGACCCCTTAAACGTTCACCCTGACATGGATTTCCTTTTCGGGATTCCATTAGCTTTCTAACGCGTCGGATAATGTTTAGAAGCTCGTTCCGAAAGCTTCCAATCTTCTACTGTAGCTACAGCAGCACTTTTCTACATCTTATTGGAAAAGATATTTATTAGATATCAGATATCAAAATACAGCAACATCGACGAATCGCGATATAGTGAATATATGTGACAGTTTTAGAAAAAAAGGGACATTATTAGAACTTTCCAGGGTTGAAATCCATGTACCCATTTCTCATGATCATGATTTATTGATAGTTAATAGTAAAACTAACATAGTATGTCATTATTGCTGCTACTAAAGCTAAAACAGAGATGACCATAATCTGCATGATAATAAAATCAATGAAAATAGCAACACTGATTCTCGGTCATGACTTAGAGAATCCAACCTTCGCTAATCCACCATCTTCCCTGACAATAACTTCCTCAACCCACCATAATATAACCAAAAATACGACCAACTTCCCCCAAGGACAAAAAAGTAATATGCTATAGCTTGGTTTTAGCGGCCGTTCCTGGCGTGTTAACCATCAGACTCCCATCTTAAAAGGCCATTACCCCGATCGTCTGACACCGCTATCGATGGCAGCATAACCACCTCGCCGGACCCTCGCTAACACCTGCGTTGGCATCTGGCGCTCAGCTATTTATTGGCCATCAAGTCTCTTGCTTCACACTAAGTCCCTCGTTCTAGATTGGATCGCGAGGGAATAACAGAAGCGCCGCCGCCGTTAGGGGAATGAGAGAGAAATGAGCAGTCAGCAATCATCAGCTTGTGATTGGTCTCTGATTGGTTCTTGTAGCCCGGTTTAATTCGAGCCAGAGTTGGCTTGTCTGGGAGACTTACGTTTAATTGCCTCAGAGCGCTGAACTTCCTACTTAATGCAACAGCTTGTAATTGTTCTCTGGCGGCGCCATGCATTGTTAATTGACAAGTCTTTAGATGTTAAATAAGCGTTACTGAGCACGTTTAATTTTAATGATCTAACGAGCCTTTGAGGTCAGAGATGATAACGCCGCCCTTGTTTTGCCGGAAGTGCAAAGAGCATTAATAATGCATCTAAACTACTTCCGGTGTAATAAGCAACCAAAAGAACTGGGAAACTTGCAATGTAATTTGTACTTCGTGTGAACTCGTTTTTTTCTTATCAGAAAGCTGTTGGTGATGTAAAGATATTAACTACCTCTGTAAACTAGATTCCAAGAAAATGAGAAAAGAATGGCAATTATCATTATTACTATTCATAGAAATGTTGATAATAGTAAAAGCGATATTTTTGTTTTATACTATTATAAATGATATTAATGATAAAGCTAATAGTGATAATAACAATAATAATAACAATGAGGGTAGTGATAACGATGATGATAATAATGATGCTAGTAATAGTAATGATGATAATCATCATCATGATAGCAGTAATAGTGAACATAATGACAATGATAATAACAATAATGAAAATAATATAGTAATGATGATGATGATGATAATGATAATAAAAATTATAATAACGATAATAGTAATAATAATGACAATAAT
>BOPN01004402.1:10000-12500 GCA_017312705.2 Penaeus japonicus | reverse complement strand
TTCTCTATCTCTATCTCCCCCTCTTTTCTCCCTGCATTCAACTGCAACCCCACTCCCCTAAGTTCTCTCCTCCAACATCTATCCCTCATCTCCCCCCCCCCCACCCTCCACCTCTCCCCAACCTCCTAATTGGTCTCCCTAACTGCTCCCCAGACACATCTCTCCCCAGCCTCTCTCTCCCCCACTTCCTCTCCTCCTACCCGTCTCCCCAATGCCTTCCTTCCCCTATCCCCCCACCCCTTTTCACAACCTCCCTCACGCTCGTTTTCATAATTACGAACCTCAGGCTCTCCAGCGCCTCCTAATGACACACGCCCTTCCTCTCTTGTCCGCAGATGAATGGAAAAAATATCACCCCCCTACCCCCTCCCCCCCCCCCCCCTGCTCTTCTCTCCGCAAAATATTTCTCTCCCATTAGCAACCCTCCCCCTCTCTCCCTCCCTCTCTCCTCCTGCCCCTTCGTCACCCTTCACTCTCCCCCTCCCTTCTGCCCCAGCCCTTAGACACACACACAAACACCTCCTCACATAATGTCAAAGTACCTTTCAAACTCCCTTCATCAGCTGATGCAAAAAAAAAATCCTCAATAGACACGTCCCCTATACACAAAAACTCTTTTTTATTATTATTTATTAAAGAAGTCTATTTTCATCACCCGTTTAATGATATAAAAAAAATTGTTTTCTTCTTCTAATGTAATTCATCTGGCATTGTTAACGTGACTTCTTTTCTTCTGCTAGTTGCCTCGTCTTAATTCACTCCTGATATCATCCGAAGTTTCTATTATTTTCGCTAGTCTCTTTCATTAAAGAAAAACTTTGCTTTCGGTAGGATGGAGGGGTGAGAGAGAGAGGAGAGAGAGAGAGAGAGAGAGAGAGAGAGAGAGAGAGAAAGAGAGAGAGAGAAAGAGAGAGAGAGAAAGAGAGAGAAAGAGAGAGAAAGAGAGAGAGAGAGAGAGAGAGAGAGAGAGAGAGAGAGAGAGAGAGAGAGAGAGAGAGAGAGAGAGAGAGAGAGAGAGAGAGAAAGAGTGAATGAGTGAGTGAGAAAGAGAAAATTATGAAAGACAAAGAAGAGATAGCAGAGAGGGAAGTGGAAGGAGAATAAGGAAAAGGGGAAAGGGACAAGATACTGATAAGAAGAATTACAAAAGTAAGAAGGAAATCATTAAAACGGAAACAGAAAGAAAGAGGGAGACGCACAGAGAAAATCTGGAAAGGATAAAGGAGTAAGGAAGAGAGGGGAGATGGAAGGGAGGGAAGGCGGGGAAAGAAGAAGACGAAAGAGAGAGAGAGAGAGAGAGAGAGAGAGAAAATAAAGGGGAGATTCAAGTGCCTTTTGTGGAAAACCCCGACCATAAAAATATTACATACAACAAGTCACCCCCCGTCGACAAACAAGAAAGAAAGAAAGAGAGCAAATTAAGAATAAAAAGAAAAAAAAAAAAAAAAAAAGAACAAAAGTTTCCCTCAACCATTCACCACGTGGAGATGACTAAGAGTAAACCGCGATCAGAGAACCTCGCTGTGTATTTAATTGCTGTTGTTGTTTGAAAAGAACCGTTCATCCGAGAAACAAGAAAAATGACAACAAGGTTTATTTATTTTTCTGTTTTGTTTTTTGTTTTGTTTTTTCGGGTGGGGGGGGGTCAGAAATCGTTGCATCATTCTCTCTCTATCTCTTTCTCTCTCTCTCTCTCTCTCTCTCTCTCTCTCTCTCTCTCTCTCTCTCTCTCTCTCTCTCTCTCTCTCTCTCTCTCTCTCTCTCTCTCTCTTTACTGTTTCTTATGCTCTGTTATATCTATAGGATCATTGGCTTCTATACATTCACTTGTATTGTCATTTAATTTCTTTCTCAACGGTTTATTTGTCGAAAACTAATCACTACATCTTCCTCTATCCATTCATTTATCACTCTATCCATGTATCAATTTAATTTCTTTATCTTTTTATTAATCAAACCTTTTTTTTTATATCTATTGATCTAAACATGCATGCGTCCCTCTTTATTCACTTATGCTGTCCTAACTTTTCATCTTTAACAGATATGATCTTTATCCCAAGGGCTTCCAAGGGCGAATTCCGCATACAAACGAGTCCAAGCGTTTAATGGCTTTTGTCGAATATCTTTTTCGCTCTCTCTTTCTCATTCTCTCTCTCTCTCTCTTTCTCATTCTCTCTCTCTCTTTCTCATTCTCTCTCTCTCTCTCTCTCATTCTCCCTCTCTCTCTTTCTCATTCTCTCTCTCTCTCTTTCTCATTCTCCCTCTCTCTCTTTCTCATTCTCCCTCTCTCTCTTTCTCATTCTCCCTCTCTCTCTTTCTCATTCTCCCTCTCTCTCTTTCTCATTCTCTCTCTCTCTTTCTCATTCTATCTCTCTTTCTCTATCTCTTTCGCTCTCTCTTTCTCATTCTCATTCTCTCTCGCTTTCTCTATCTCTTTCGCTCTCTCTTTCTCCTCATTCTTTCTCTCCTTCTCTTTCTCTTTCGCTCTTTCTCTCTCTTT
>BOPN01004402.1:0-5000 GCA_017312705.2 Penaeus japonicus | reverse complement strand
CACCAACTATTGGTTTCGTTATCGAGGACCGAAGAAAAATGTCGTAGTCGCCGTTGGGTCCGAAAGCATCCTCTCCCGGCGAGATGTGATGCTGGCGATGCTGCTCTCAACATCTCAAGGTGGATCGAAAGAAGGCACGTGAATCTTGATGGTGAAACAATGTTGAAATCGATATCTTATGTTGAAATCAATTCTCTCTTTTTTTTTTTTTTTTAGGTGGGGATGAGGGGAAGGATCTTTTGTCCGTCTGTCTGTTTTTTTTTTTTTTTTTGTGTCCGTGTGTCTGTTTTTTTTTTTTTTTTTTTTTTTTTTTTTTAATACGAGAAGTGGAGGACGAGGAAGGAATAGGTCGATGTTTGGAGTGTGTGTGTGTGTGTATGTATGTGTGTGTGCGTGTGTTTGCGTGTACATGTGCGTGTCCGTGTGTTTGTACGTGCTTTTGACTGCCCGCGCGCGTGCGTGAGCGTTAGTAGGTTAGTGTGGAAGGAGACCTAAGGAGGCATGAGTTTTTGAGAGTGGGTGAGTGAATATGCGTGAGTATTTGTTGCTTCTTCACCGCGAGAGAGGTATAGGGTCCTTATCTATTTTTATCTCTACATTGTCAAGTCTCTCTTCTCTTTCACAAACCACGCACCTCATCTCACTTCTCACCCTCTATTCACGTTCCTCAATCCTCTCCTCAAGAGGTTCCTCTAAAAAGTGAAAAAAGGGCGAACGTGTGTGTGTATATGTATATATATATATATATATATATATATATATATATATATATATGTGTGTGTGTGTGTGTGGGTGTGTGTGTGTGTGTGTGTGTGTACATACACACACATACAACAGACAAACGCCAACTTTCGGTTACGATTTATTCCTTGTCCAAATTAGTCCTTTAAAAGTCCATCGCGGAGAGGAAATGGGAATGAATGGGGCTCAATGGAACGTAATCGTTGGGGAATATGTCACATCACTCTCTTGAAATGATATTCACCGGATCCCTTCTCTCCTCCGCCTTCCTCTCCTTCTCCTCTCCTTGGGCCTACATGTACCCCCCCCCCTCTCCTCCCCCTTCCCCCTAAAAAAGGAGTAAAGGGGGAAGAGTGGAAGGGAGTACAAGTACTCTCTACTGAACAATAGCATTGATGTGGGAGATAGCTGTCCACCGCCATTGCTTCACAACAAAGGAATTAACTCTTTTCTTGGCTACGCGGGTATTCACCATTGCTATTCAACATGCAATATCACCTTCAACGATAGGAAGCTGCCGGGCGTGGCTCTAAAGCGATGATTAAGGAGGCGTGGTCAAGTAGGGATGCACAAGAAGGAGAAAATGGCTTAAAAGAGAGAGAGAGGGCGAGGGAAAAGAAGCACAAGAAAAATAGTAGAAAAATGTCAGATTGTCTGAAAATTCTGACACTCTTTACATAGCGTGTTCCGGTGCATTTCCGTCTGTTTTCTTCGTTTTTGAGTCAATGTCGTGTCTTTAATTGAAAGTGATATTGAGGTTAATTGGGTAACATGATTTTCGAATAAAAAATAATGATCTGCAAACAATTTCTACAATATAAACACCTTAGCAAATAAATGTCAGTCATAAACGAAGCGAAGTATAATCACAAAGGGTTAAGTCGAGTCGATTGCTCATTAAACAGGAAACGTCTATGCTTCAAGCTGAATGAACAGCAAATCCTCGAGATAATCCAAAAGTCATCCCATAAGCTCAAGCGCTAGCAACACCATTTCCTGAGGCCACATACAGCGAGTCTCTAAACCCATCCCTTTTAAGGTGTATTGTATAGCGTCTTCACATACACACTTAACCATCGCTCGAACATTTTTTTTTTTTTTTTTCTCTCTCTCTCTCTCTCTCTCTCTCTCTCTCTCTCTCTCTCTCTCTCTCTCTCTCTCTCTCTCTCTCTCTCTCTCTCTCTCTCCTCTCTCCTCTCTACTCCTAGACTAATGTTTCCCTTGTGAGCCATCTAGCGCATGCTATTGAACATAGCAACCCCCCTGGGAAAAGGATTCTGAAAGAAAAATAAGAAAGAAAAGGCTTGGAAATATACGTTTTTTTCCTTTATAAGACGGAGACTAATAAGAAAGAAAAGGCTAGAAAATATATGTATAGAGGAGGAGGATTTACTGTTGCTGCTATTTTTATCTTAGATTAGTGACTTGTTATTGTTGTTATTTTCATTACCATTGCAATATATCTTATCGCTATCATTATTACTATTATCATTGCTATTAGTGTCTTTATTATCCCTATTACTCTTGATATTTTCATTTTCATTTTGATCAATATTATTGTCATTATCAACATCATCATCATTATTATTATCAGTATTATGATTTTAATCGTCATGATTATTAGTATAATTTTTAATATTTTTATTATTACTATGATTATCATTATCATTAGCATCCTTATCATCGTTATTATCATTTCCATTAGTATCATTATAATAATTTTATCATCAGGATTATTATTATTATTATTATTATTATTATTATTATTATTATTATTATTATGATTATCGTTATCATCATTATCATTATTGTCATTATAATTATGAGTATTGTTACCATTATTATTATTATCATTACCATAACCATCATCATTATCCTTATTATCATTATTATTATACTTACAATCAATTATTATCACTACCATCATTATCAGTATCCTCATTACTGTTATCATCATCAGTACTATGATTATCATCATCCCTAGCGTTATCATTATTAGTATCCTCACTATCATTCGAATACGGGTACACCCAATATACAAATCCCTTGCGTAAATTTACCTGCAACATGTGCATCAATCCAGCCTTCGCTATAACTCCGTTTGTGTTTCTCGATGCAGGCGCTGCCGAGAACTGGTAAACATTTGCCCGCGCTGGCGTTTGGCTTCTCCGGCTTCAATGGGCTCTTGGAATTTGCTTTGGTACTTTTATGATTATTTTTGGGCTGCGGTTCCCCGTTTGCCGATTTCTGGCTGTCTCTCTCTCTATCTATCTGCCTGTTTCTCTTCTTCTTCTTTTTCTTCTTGTTCGTCGTCATTGTCGTCATCGTCGTTGTCGTTCTCCTCTTCCTCCCCTATTTCTTCTGTATTTTCAGTCTTTCCTTTTCATTTTTCTTCTCCTCCCTCTTCCCTTTCGCTTGCTCCATTTTTTTTTCTTTTGCTCCCTTACCCCTCTCTCTCTCTCTCTCTCTCTCTCTCTCTCTCTCTCTCTCTCTCTCTCTCTCTCTCTCTCTCTCTCTCTCTCTCTCTCTCTCTCTCTCTCTCTCTCTCTCGGCTACCTCTCAGCCAACACCGTCAAACAAGCCTTCAATTGCAATTTTCGTCACCTCCGCCCCCTCTTCTTCTTCTCCTTCCTGTCACCCTCCCCCTAACCCTTCTTCCTGTTCTCCTCCATTCTCTTCGTATCTCTTCTCGTTCTCCGTACTTCCCTCTCTCCTTGTCTTTTTCCGTTCCTTCTTCCTTATATCCCTCCTTCCCTATCTTTCTCTTTCCCTCCCTTCCTCCCTGTCTTTCTCCTTCCTTCCCTCCCTCCCATTCCCTCCTTCCCCTTTCCTTTCCATCTCTCCGGTGCCCTCCCTCCATATCTTCTTTCTTTCTTTCTTACCCTGCATTCTTTCACTGTCTTCCCACATTTTCCCTCTTTGTCTTTCACCTTTTCTCCCTTACCTTCCATCCCATTTCCATCTCGCCCATCTTCTCCCTGCTTCCCTCCTACCCTCCCCCTCCCTCCCACTCCCTCCCATCACTAAACAGGACCGGTTTTAGCGAGTCGAGTCCTTTGAGCCGAGACTCTCCCTTTGAGGGTTGACGAAAGGCCCTTTTATTATCAGCCTCAACACTGTACTCCGATGATTCCCCTTATATCCTTCCTCCTTTCTCCTTCCTCCTTCCTCCTTCCCTCCCTCCTTCCCCCAAGTTTTACTACCCCCATTTCCTTCATCCTTATCTTCTACTTCTAGGCCCCCCCCACCACCCCCCCGCCCCATCCAACCTACCAATCTACCAGTAACCGACCGAAACCCACTACCTGTTCTACGTCTCAGCTCCTGTCTATACGTCATTACTCTCATTCCTAAACCATAATGCTTAGTAAATCGAAGAATGTATAAATAGTTGATTGGTTGATTAGTTGATTGGTTGAATAGTTGATTGACTTTTTCTTGACCCAAAGATGCCTTCATCTCGCTATCTGTGGATTCGATAATATTAACCAGGAGTGAGATAAGATAAGACAGGTGAGGTAGACTAATGAGGCGAAAGGAATATTAAGATAGGACAGAGAGAGAGAGAGAGAGAGAGAGAGTGGGGGGGGGGAGGGAGAGAGAGTGGGAGTGGGGGGGGAGGGATAGAGAGAGAGAAAGAGAGAGAGAGAGACAAAGAGAGAAAGGGAGTGGAAGGGAGAGGGAGAGAGGGGGGGGTGAGAGAGAGAGAGAGAGAGAGTGAGTGAGGGGAGCATAGAGAGAGAGAGAGATAGAGAGAGGGAGAGAGAGAGAGAGAGAGAGAGAGAGAGAGAGAGAGAGAGAGGGAGAAATAGAAAGAGAATAAGAGAGGGACGAAGGGAAGGACAAAGAAAACCTAACCAAAGAAGAAAAAGGAATAGGCAGGAAACAGAAAAACAGAAAAACACGGAGAGAGAAGAGGAGGAGGGGAGGGGGGGGGGGCAGATGAGGGGATTCAGGCTCCTCTTAACCACAGAAGGAGTCAAGGGTACCCCGTTCTGTGTACACATGAGGGAATTAGGGATATTGTGTGATGGTTGAGTTAATGGAATAGTTTATCCGCAGAGTCCCACGGTGAAGTGGCTGTCTGCACTTCCTCCCACAGTGCCTGTCCCAAGAGGTTCATGTGTATGAGTGTCTCTTCGGAGTCTCCTACGCTCTCTAGGACATCTAACTTGGCATGTCTTCACAGTGCTCTTAAAAAGAAAATAAAAAGAAAAGAAAAGAGAGAAAAGGAAAAAAAAATAAGTATATATATATGA
>BOPN01004401.1:122500-125918 GCA_017312705.2 Penaeus japonicus | reverse complement strand
AGGGAAGGAGGGAGGGAAGGAAGGAGGGAGGGAGGGAGGGAGGGATAGAGAATGGGGAGGGAGGGTAAGGGTAAGAACTATGATAGGAAGGGACGATGGAAAAACTAGGGGAGAGAAATATCAGAAGAAAAAAAGATATGAAAGACGGGAAGGGGAGGGAGAAGGAAGAAAGAGAGTAAATACAGAGGGGAGCGAACACAGTATATAGAAGAGGGGGGAGGGGGCAGGGAAAGAAAGGGGACGAGGGGAAAGGGCAGTTCATAACTATCGTGTCCCCCTGCCGCTACGATCAGGTGCGCATTCTAAGCAAACTGTAAGCAATAACGTTCTTCAGGCTGCACCGTATGGAATTGGGAGGGTTGGGTGGAAAAAGGAGGAGGAGGTTGGGTGGGAGGGAGGGAGGGAGGGAGGGAGGGTTGGTGGGTGGGAGGGGGAGAGGAGGGGTTGGGTGGAAGGAAGGGAGGGAGGGAGGGAGCGTTGGGTGGGAGGGAGGGGGGAGGGTTGGGTGGAAGGGGAGGGAGGGAGGGAGGGAGGGAGGGAGGGAGGGAGGGTTAGGTGGAGTGGGAGGAGGGAGGGTTGGGAGGGAGGAGAGAGGGTTAGAAGGGAGGGAGGGAGGGAGGGAGGGAGGGAGGGTTAGGTGGTGGGAGGGAGGGAGGGTTGGGTGGGTTAGGTGGAGGGAGGGAGGGAGGGAGGGTGGGAGGGATGGAGGGAGGGAGGGTGGGAGGAAGGGAGGGTTAGGTGGGAGGGTTGGGTGGGAGGGAGGGAGGGAGGGAGGGAGGGAGGGAGGGAGGGAGGGAGGGAGGGAGGGAGGGAGGGAGGGAGGGAGGGAGGGAGGGAGGGAGGGATGGGAGGGAGGGAGGGTGGGAGGAAGGGAGGGTTAGGTGGGAGGGTTGGGTGGGAGGGAGGGAGGGAGGGTGAGAGGGAGGGAGGGAGGGAGAGAGGGAGGGAGGGAGGGAGGGAGAGAGGGAGGGAGGGAGGGAGGGAGGGAGGGAGGGAGGGAGGGAGGGAGGGAGAGAGGGAGGGAGGGAGGGAGGGAGGGAAGGAAGGAAGGAGGGAGGGTTGGGTGGGTGGGAGGTAGGGAGGGTTAGGTGGGAGGGAGGGTGGGAGGGAGGGAGGGTTGGGAGGGAGGGAAAGAAAGAGAGAGAGAAAGAGAGAGACAGAGAAATAAATATATAAATAGAGACATAGAAAGAAGAGAGAAAGATAGAAATTAAGCAAACGAGAGAAATACAAAAAGAAATAGAAAGAGAAGGAGAAAGAAAAATAGAAATAAAAAATAGAAATAGAAGGAGAAAGAGAAAAAGAGATCCACTCCAACCGCCACCACCATCCAACCCCCCTCCCTCCTCTCCCTCAGCCCCCCCCCCCCACACACCTCAGGCTTATGACGTCACGATCGAAAAGAATAACAATAAAAAAAAACAAAAACAAAAAAAAACACCGAAATCTCACAGGCGAGAAAAGGTTCTTAAGAAAATACAAAGATAGGGAAATAATTTACTTAAGAAAATACAAAAGAGAGAGAAATAATTCACACCGAGTTTCCCGAAGGGCGAAGGAACCGGATGACGTCATCAAAACACGTGACTCGGAAGAACAGGAGAACAGTGAGGTTATCTTTGTCTGCTTTGTTCTCCCTCTTTCTCTCTCTTTCTCTGTCTCTCTCTCTTTTTCTCTTTTTCTCTCTCTTTCTCTTTCTCTGTTTCTGTCTCTCTTTCTCTGTCTCTGTCTGTCTTTCTCTGTCTCTCTCTCTCTTTCTCTGTCTGTCTCTCTTTCTCTGTCTCTGTCTGTCTGTCTGTCTGTCAGTCTCTCTCTCTCCCTCTCCCTCTTTCTCTCCCCCTCCCTCTCTCTCTCTTAATAAACCATCGTCTTATTGATGTCGAAAATAACATTATCAAAAACAAAGGAGCTGGCAAGGCGCTCCCTTCTTCGAATAGGATCATTATTCCTATCATCATTGTTAGATTATCATTTCTATTGTTATTTTGAATATCGAATGTCATTAAGTCATGTCTCTTTTTTTTTTTTTGTTCTTAATTGGAAGTAAAATGAATCAATTATGATGTTTAATAAAATTAGACGTAAAAAAAAATCAAGATCCAAGAAAAAAAAAGAAAATCGAAAAAAATGACGTCAGAAAAACAAACAAACAAACACGCACAAAAAAAAAACTCATCCCCTTTGTAATCTACTTTTGCAACCTCCCCTTCCACCCCCTCCCCGCCCACCCCACCCCCCACCATCCTGCAAATAGGCTTATACTCATTCCATCAGAAGTGATTCAAACATTGCGTCAATCACATCACGAAGATATTAACAAAACGGCAAAAGCTTATTCAGGTCATGAACTGGTCAGGAATTCCATTAACTGACTGAAATAAACAGCAAGGGATGTCAGAAACGCCTTGGAAATAATGTGATTTGTGTTGGATTTATATGTATATATATGTATATATATATATATATATATATATATATATATATATATATATATATATATATATATATATATATATATATATATATATATATATATATATATATGATCTTGTACATTGTTGGGTCAGGGAAGAGTGTAGAGTTAGGTATACGCATTTAGGTATGCCTGTGTGTGCGTGTGTGTGTGTATGTATGTGTGTGTATGTGTCTCTATTTGTATTCGTATGTGTATATGTATAGTTTTATGTATATGCATATGTACATGCATAGGCATATATACAAGCATATATATTCGTATATGTATATGTGTATGCATATGTGTGTACATATGTGTATATATATATATGTATATATATATATATATATATATATATATATATATATATATATATATATATATATATATATTCATATATATATATATATGTACATATGCGAGTATGAAATGATCCCAAGGAATGTGACGAGAGAGGTTCCTGAGACAATCGTGATGCTAAACAAAAAGTTTTTTTTCTCTTTTTTCGTTATGTCCTTTTCGTATTTGTTCAAAGTTGGAGTTATGACTCTAATTTCATAAGACGTCGGGTATCTTAAAGTATGTATCTTAAAGAGAAATTCCTAATAACAAGACTGAATAGAAGAGAAGAGATAAAACCGTGCAACAAAGGATGTGTTGGTTTAAGGTATCACAGTGCAAATTGCAAAGTAGGAGGTAAAACATGAAATATTTTCTTCTCTTGTGCTTTAGAACACGCTCGTACGTACGAACACACACACACACGTACACACACGCATGGACACACACACACACACACACACACACACACGCACGGACACACACACACGCACACGCACACACGTAAAGGCATGTGTGTGTTTGTGTGTGTGTGTGTGTGGCGTTTTTATGTGTGTGAGCGTGCGAGCGTGTGAGATCACTCTCTTAATGTTTTCATTAATACTTTTACAACTCTATTCTGCA
>BOPN01004401.1:87500-102500 GCA_017312705.2 Penaeus japonicus | reverse complement strand
CTCTCTCTCTCTCTCTCTCTCTCTCTCTCTCTCTCTCTCTCTCTCTCCTTCTCTCTCGCTCACTCTCTCCCTCACTCTATTTTCTGAATGAACAAATGTTTTTCCATATTTTGTTTCTCACCGCGTATTTCTCTTTATTGCTACATTTTTTGAGTTTATTGGCTATGAAGTTTTTTTTTTTTTTTGTGTGGGAAGTAATATCTGTTTTCTGATTTGATATTTTGTGAAAGTTTTATCATTTTTAAAAATAGTGTGTTATTTTTATTATTTGTGTATTTTTTTGTATATATGCATATCATGTTCATTTGTATGTGCATATATGAATACACACACACACATAGACACACATACACACACACACACACACACACACACACACACACACACACACACACACACACACACACACAAACACACACACACACATTCTCATTTGCATTCGCAGTGCTTTTTTTCTTTAATAACCTCCTAATGTTGTCGACTGTGCCTTTACCCTGCTTTCCAGAACATATTCCAGCGAGGAGCAACGTTGATGCACATGTTTGTTTTGAACGAAACCAGACGAGAACAAAACAAAATGTGATCATAGGGTCGTGTGCAAAACGTCACTGAAACGCATCTCATCCGTGCCGTGTGCAAACCTACCTGGTACATACGACAAGAAATTGCACGAATATATACATTCATTCGATGATCTTATGCACTAGGATGTCTCTTCCTTTATATATCTATTAGGTTTCTTAGTAATCATTATCATCACCTATTCATCAAGCCTATAATGATCCTATTACCATATGAACCAAAGATTTTTAAGTTTCCTTAAGGATTTCTTCCAAAAGGCAATAATTATCTCTCTTTTACCTTTCTCTCTTCCACCACGAACATGTCACAACTTGTTACAACAGTCAACAATTCATACGAAATATTTCCCGTCTATCCTTCAGTTTGTATCCGCTTTCATCCATCCTATCCATGTGCATCCGACAGGTCAATCCTCCGAAACCATGAGGATATCAACTCATGACTATTCTTGACCTTCCATTTCTCAATCTTAATCGTAAATGAACAGCATTAGAGTACTGAAAACAACGACAACAACACAGAAACACAGCTGAGAAAAAATGGCCGGGAAACTATCAGAACGAAAACAAAGATACTGACATAAAAAAAAAATACGAAAAAGGAATAAAAACGAGACAAACAGACGAAAAAGGAATATTAACGACAATAAACAAGAGTAACAAAAACAGAAAAAAACGAAAAAGAAGTAAAAACGACAACAAACAAGAGTAACAAAAACACAAACAAACGAAAAAGGAATATTAACGACAATAAACAAGAGTAACAAAAACAGAAACAAACGAAAAAGGAGTAAAAACCACAACAAACAAGAGTAACAAAACACAAACAAACGAAAAAGGAGTAAAAACCACAACAAACAAGAGTAACAAAAACACAAACAAACGAAAAAAAGGAGTAAAAAAGCCAACAAACACGGCGAAAAATATTTTAATACAAAGGAGCGAATAAGATGAGAAACAACGGGTTGATGAAAGAAGCTGACCATGACCTGATGATGACCTTCAGGCGCGAGCGAGTTGGCCAAGGTCACCGGAAACAATACACGTGTTATTTACATTTCATATCTTGTCAACAACAAAGCAACAACAAAACAATAGCAGCAACAGTACTAAACAACAACAACAGCAGCACGTGATGATAAAAGATGGTGTTTACATCAGTAATGATAATGATGATGATGAGAATATCGGTGGCGTTGGTAGTGATGATGATGAGAAAAGCAAAAACATCAACAACAATAATGATAACAACAACAATGATAACAGCAACAACAATCCCAATACAACAACAGAAGCCACTTCTATCTACTAAAAGCAATAAAAGTATTAACAACACGAAAAGATAACAAAAAAACAACAACAAAAAAACACTTCTTTAAAAACAAAGACAATAGCACAGCATGAGGCGCCGGTGTCTATAAGCCAAGGGTCAGTAGAAATAACATGAGAAGCTATACTCACCGTCTGCCCTCCACTCCCCTTTCCCTCACCTTTCCCTTCACTTCCCTCCCTCTTCTCCTCCCCTCATCCTTCCCCTTTACCTTCACTCCCTCTCCTTCCACTCTTTCCCCTTCACTCCCCTCCCTCTCATTCTCCCCTCGTCCTTCCCCTTCACCCCCTCCCTCTCCTTCTCCCCACATCCTTTCCTTCCCTCCCTCTCCTCCTCCCCTCATCCTTCCCCTTCACTTCCCTCCCTCTCCTTCTCCCTTTGTCGTTCCCCTTCACTCCCTTCCCTCTCTTTCCCTTTCAATTCCCTCCCTCTCTTTCCTTTTCACTTCCCTCCCTCTCTTTCTCCCCTCGTCCTTCCCCTTCAACCCCTCCCTCTCCTTCTCCCCTCCCCTTCCCCTTCACCCCCGCCCCCCTACATCCACCTCCACACACGCCCCCGCCTTCGACCGCCCATGCTCTTAGTGTCCGCTTGTTGCATTTGCAAGATTAGGCAAATACTGGGTGCATTATGGCCGCCGCAGAACAGAGCCGGCCATCCACTTGATTAGATCGCCGGTGCACTCGCGTTGGGTCGCCGATTGCACACTCTCTCCCTTGCAACGGAAGAGGATTAAGGCATCGGGGCCTTGTAGATTGCAAGGTGCTGCTGGCCTATTGTGGGGCGAGGGGGGGGGGGGGATTTTCTCTCCCGCTATGGGTGTCGGTTTGTCTGACTGGGTATTTATACAGGATGATAAATTTTTATCTTCTCTCTCCTTCTCCCTCTCTTTCTTTCTTTCCCCCTCTCTGTTTCCATTTTCACTCTCTCTTTCTTTCCCCCCTCTCTCTTTCCATTTTTTCTCTCTCTCTCTCTCTTTCTTGTTTTCTCTCTCTCTTTCTTCCCCCCTCTCTCTCTCTCTCTATTGGCTTTCTCTTTTTCTCTCTTCTTGGCTTTCTTTTTGTCTGTCTCTCTGTCTCTCTCTCCGTCTCGTTGTCTCTGTCTATCTCTCTCTCATCCGATAAAAACAGTGACAACATATAACTAAAACAAAACAAAAACGAAAACAAATGCATACTTAAAACGCATTATTCAAGGAACAGTTTTCAAACTCTACAGTCTACGTAAATCTAATAAAAGACAAAAATAAAACATATCAAAGATACCGGAACTATATCTAAACCTCAGAACCATATGATAATAAAATAGACGTGAATTAAATACGAAAAAAGGGTGAAAAAAATCACGAAATACATGAAAACCCCAAACCCCGGGTCCAAAATATACCATAGTATCCCCTGTGATACTCAGTCACTCTTGTGTACATATGGGTGACCCACTAGAACGCTCAAAGGATTAGCTTGTTATTTGGGATTATCTTTTTTAAAACTTTTTTCGGTTGTAAACTTTTTCTTGTGTCTGTTTTTTTCTTATTTTTGTATATATATATTTTTTTGGTGAATGGGTTCTTTGAGGGTGTTGTTTGTCTTTTTTTTAGAATAGATTTTTAGTTTAGTTTTTTATTTTTAGTTTGGAGGAATATTTTATTTTTTATTTCTTTAAAGGTAGGGAGGAGGAGAAGGAGATAAAGGGAAGGGGAAGGGAGGAGGGGAGGAAGGGGAAGGGAATGAGGGAGGAGGAAGGGGGAGGGGAAGGGGGGAGGAAGGAGGGAGGGAGAAAGGGAATGGGGAAAGGGGGAAGAAGAAAGGAAGGGGATGGAGGGGAAAGGGGAAGGAAGGAAGGAGGGAAGGAGAAAGGGAAGGAAGGAAGGAGAAAGACAACGAGGAAGAAGGGGAGGGGAATAGAGAAAGAGAAGGAAATGGAAGCGACAGGAGAGAAAGTGAAAAACGGAAGGGGAAAGGAAAGAGAGTGGAGAAAGAGAAGAGAGAAGAGGGGTAAGCGATCGGGGGGGGGGGGGGGAAGGCTTTGTCGAATCGACCTCCTGACGCGACTTTTCGAGAACGCAGGTGTGCTACGCGCTTCCCGGACGTTCAAAACACGTGCCGTTTTATGAGGCGAGCGGAATCGGATACACAAATTAATAAATCAGGAAGGAATGGCCGGCTTCCAGTACAAGCCGGCGCTCGTTATTCGCGGATTTTTTTTTTTTTTTTTTTTTTTTTTTTGGGGGGGGGGGTGTCTGGTGGGCGGGGATGGGGGTGAGAGGTGGGGGGGGGGTAAGTGGGTGGGTGGGTGTGTGGGTGGGTTCGGTGTGATTTAATTTGTGGGTGTGTTTGTTTATTTGTATGTTTGTTTGTATTCGTATATGTGCTTATGTCTGTATGTCTGTGTATGCATGTGTGTGTGTATACGCATGTATGTGTACGTAAAAGTCTTGTAATCAAATGTGTATATAATTCCATTAGGTATTTCCGTATTCGACGAGTAATAAAAGTGCGAAATATGAATAAATCTGTTTAATCTAACTTGGATAAAAGCAATCCCACCGAAAGTATATTAGTATGAAATGCGATAGCACTGAATTCATGCAAATAGATATACGCTTGCAATCAAAAATAACAAACTCAGAATTCTGAATAAATCATTGCAAACATTTATCACAGAATAATAAAGCAAAGGATCGTATTACAGATCTATAATACAATGATATATGATACGACTTCAGTTTGCAACATTACAACGAACATAAACCTGCAATACCGAATGCACTGAGCGATAAAATCGGAATTACATCAACAATATCGCGTTATAATGAACTGGGAAGCAAAGGAGAAAGAAAAGGAGAAGAAGAAGAAAGGAGAGGAGGAGGAGGGGGGAGGAGGAGGAGAAGGAGGAGGAGGAAGAGGAGGAGGAGGAGGAGGAGAAAGAGGAGGAGGAGGAGGAGGAGGAGGAGGAGAAGAAAGAGGAGGAGGAGGAGGAGGGAGGAGGAGGAGGAGGAGGAGGAGAAGAAGAAGAAAGAGAAGAAGAAGGAGAAGAAAAAGAGTGAAGAGAAAGAAAAAAAGAGAGAAATAGAAGCAAAATAAGAAAAGGAAGAAGAAGAAGAAAAGAAAAACAAGAAAAAAAGAAAGAAACAAACCTAAAAAAAAAAAATAAATAACCCGAGACCCCAGAAACAACCAAGCTACATCCGGGTTCAAGTGAGGTTCAGACAAGGCCAAGGCCAAGGTTCTCCTCCTCCTTCCCTCTCAGCCTCCGTGGTTCAATCTGGCATCGGATCTCGGGGACTTGCAGCCTTCCTGAACCTGTCGACTTGTGTTTCCCTCGCTTTTGGGGGGAGGGAAGGATGGGGGGAGGATGGGGGAAGGATGGGGGGGATGGGGAGGATGGGGGTGGGGTAGGGGGATGGTGAGGAGGGATGGGTTGGGATGGGGTGGGAGGGATAGGGATGGGGGAGGGAGGAGGGATGGGTTGAGGGATGGGGAGGGATGGGACAGGGAGGGATTGAGGAGCGGTGTGATGGAGGAGGGATCGGAAAAGAAGAAGAAGAAGAAAGGAGAGGAGGAGGAAGAGGAGGAAGAAAAGGAGGAGGAAGAGGAGGAGGAGGAGGAGAAGAAAGGAGAGGAGGAGGAGGAGGAGGAGGAGGAGAAGAAGAAGAAGAAGAAGAAGAAGAAGAAGAAGAAGAAGAAGAAGAAGAAGAAGAAGAAGAAGAAGAAGAAGAAGAAGAAGAAGAAGAAGAAAAAGAAGAAGAAGAAGAAGAAGAAGAAGAAGAAGAAGAAAAAGAAGAAGAAGGAGAAGGAGAAGAAGGAGAAGGAGAAGAAGAAAGAGAAAGAGGAGAAAGAGAAGAGGAGGAGGAAGAGGAGAAGGAGAAGAAGAAGAAAAAGAAGAAGAAGGACAAGAAAAGGAGTGAGCAGAAAGACAAAAAGAAAAAACAAAGAAATAGAAGCAAAATAAGAAAAGGAAGAAGAAAAAGAAAACAAGAAAAAAAGAAAGAAACAAACCTAAACAAAACAAAAAAAAAAAAAAAAAAAAAAAAAAAAAAAAAAAAAACGAGACCCCAGACCCAACCAAGCTACATCCGGGTTCAAGTGAGGTTCAGACAAGGCCAAGGCCAAGGTTCTCCTCCTCCTTCCCTCTCAAAAGCCCGGTGGCTCAATCCTGGCACTGATCCTGTGACCTGCAGCCTCCCGAACCTGTCGACTTTGGGGCCCCCGCTTGGGGGGAGGGAAGGATGGGGGGGAGGGGATGGGGGGTAGGATGGGGGTAGGATGGGGTTGAGGGGGTGGGTGGTGGAGGGATGGGGGGTGGGTAGGGGTGGGGGATGGTGGGGAGGGGTGGGGGGATGGGATGGGGGGATGGTGAGGAGGGATGGGGTGGGGGGTGGGATAGGGATGGGGGGTGGGGGAGGGATGGAGGGATGGGGATGGGGGAGGGATGGGAGGGATGGATGGGTAGGGGTGGGTGGTGGAGGGATGGGGGGAGGGATGGGGGGAGGGATGGGGGGATGGGAGGAGGGAGGGATGGGGGGATTGGGGAGGGTGGGATGGGAGGAGGGATGGGGGATGAAGGGATGGTGGGGTGGGGGGTGGGGTGGGTGGAGGGATGGTGGGGTGGAGGGATGGATGGGGGATGGTGGGGAGGGGTGGGGGGATGGGGTGGGGGGATGGTGGGGGGTGGAGGGATGGAGGGGAGGATGGGGGATGGAGGGATGGGGAGGATGGGGTGGGGGGTGGGTAGGGGTGGGTGGTGGTGGGGGATGGTGGGGATGGGGTGGGATGGTGAGGGGTGGGAGGAGGGAGGAATGGTGGGGGTGGGATGGGTGGAGGGATGGGGGGAATGGGGGGATGGGGGAGGGAGGGAGGAGGGAGGGAAGGAAAGGGGGGGATGGTGAGGATGGGTGGATGGTGGATGGAGGGATGGGGGAGGGAGCGATGGGGAGGATGGAGGGAGGGAGGGATGGGGGGATGGGGGTGGAGGGGTGGGATGGGGGAGGGAGTGATGGTCGGGATGGAAGAGAGAGGGGGGATGGGGTGGGGGGATGGGGGAGGGGTGGGAGGGATGGGGGATGGGGGAGGGAAAGGGAAGGGAGCGGGATGGAGGGAAGAAAAGGGTGGGGGTAGGCAGAAGGGGAGGATAGGATGATAGGGAGGAGGGGGAAGGAAAGGAGTGGGGGAAGAGCTTTGATAAAGAAAGGAGGGAGAAAGAAAGAGCAAAACATCAAGGCGAAAGAAAGAGACAAACAGACAGACAAACAGAGAGAGAAAGCTACCCCCTCCCCTCCCCAATCCTCCAGAAAAACAAAAACAAAACAAAACAAAAAAAAAACAAAAACGCCGGGAGCTTCCACACCATGACTTCAGTGAGTGATAGAAAACCGAAAGGAAGTCAGGCGGGAAAAATTCGGCCGAAGTTCGCGTGTGTTTGAGTTGTGACAGTCGGGGGGGAGAGGGGGAAGGAGGAGGGGGGAAGGGGGAGGGGGAAGGACGGAGAGGGGGAAGGGGGAGGAGGGGAGGGAGAGGGGGAGGAGGGGAGGGAGAGGGGGAGGAGGGGAGGAAGAGGGGGAAGGAGGGGGATGGGGAAGGGGAAGGAAGGGAGGAGGGGAGGGAGAGGGGGAAGGAGGGGGGGAGGGGAGGGAGAAGGGGAAGGAGGGGGGGGAGGGAGAGGGAGGAAGGGGTAGGAGGGGAGGGAGAAGGGGAAGGGGGGAGGGAGAGGGGTAAGGGGGAGAGAAGAGGGGAGGTGGAGGTGAGTGGGGAGGGGGAGGGAAAGGAGAGGAGGAGAAGAGGGGGAGACGCAGAGGTAGAGGAGGAGGGGAAGGGGGAAGGGAGAGGGGGAAGGGTGGGAAGGAGAGAGAGGGGGAAGGAGGGGAGGGAGAGGGGGAAGGAAGGGAAGGGAGAGGGGGAAGGAGGAGAGGGAGAGGGGGAAGGAGAAGGGAAAGAGGGGGAAGGAGGAGAGGGAGAGGGGGAAGGAGAAGGGAAGGGAGGGAGGGAGGGAGAGGGGGAAGAAGAGAGGAAGAGGGGGAAGGCTGGTACCTGAGGGCAAGGGGAAGGAAGGAGGAGGGAGAGGGGGAAAGGGGGAAAGGGGGAAAGGGGGGGGGGAGAGGTGAGGCGAGAGCGATAAGCAAGACCAAGAAACAAACTGTTCTCGCCGGTGTAAAGTGAGCAGAGACATTCCAACGGCCGTCCTTCCTCCCTCTCCCCCCTCCTCCTCTCTTCCTCCCTCCCCCCCCTCCTCCACCCTTCCTCCCTCCCTCCCTCTCCTCCTCTCTTGCTCTCCCTACCCTCCCCCTACCTTTCGTGTCTCGTTTCTTGTCTTCCTTTTCTCTCTCTCACATTTATCTTCTTGTTTTCTTTTCTTTACTCTCTTTCTCTTTCTCTAATTTCTCTTTCGCTATTAACCTATTTTTATTTACTTTTGTTCTCTCTCTCTCTTATACATCCTTCCGTATTTCTCCCTCCCTCCCTTTTTCCATCGTTTCCTTCCCTCTATTTCTCCCTCCCTCCCCTTCTCCCTCATTTTCTTCCCCCTCTTTCCCTCTCCCTCATTTCCTTCCCCCTCTTTCCCTCTCCCTCCCTTTCTCCCTCATTTCCTTTCCCCTCTTTCCCACTTCCTCCCTTTCTCCCTCATTTCCCTCCTCCACTTCCCCTCTCCCTCTCTTTCTCCCTCATTTCTCCTTTCCTAAGAGAGGAAAGGACAAGGAAGAGGAAGGTTAAGGGAGGGGGGAGGGGGAGGAAGGAGAGGGAGGGATAAGAGAGAAAGGGAGACGAAAGAAAGTAGAGACAGGAGATTGAAGATGAAGGGCGGGGAAAGGGAGGGAAAGGGAGGAGAGGGGATGGGAGAGAAAGGGAGGAGTAAGGGGAGGAAAGGAGGAATGGGAGGGAAAGAGAATGGAAAAGAAGGGAAAGAAGAGGAGGGGGATGGATGAAAAGGAAAACGAAGGGAGGGGAAGGGAAAGGAAAGGAAAAGAAAGGAAGAGAAAGGAAAAGGAAAATGAAAGGAAAGAAAAGAAAGGGGGAAAAGAAGAAAGGCAGAGGAAGGGAAAGGAAGGAAAATTAAATGCAAAGAAAAAGAAGGGGGGGAAAGAAGAAAGGCAGAGGAAAGGAAAGGAAGAAAGGCAGAGGAAGGGAAAGGAAGAAAGGCAGAGGAAGGGAGAGGAAAGAAGGTGGAAAAGAAGAAAGGCAGAGGAAGGGAGAGGAAGAAAGGCAGAGGAAAGGAAAGAAAAGAAGAGGAGGAGGAGGAGGAGGAGGAAAAAGAGGAGGAGGAGGAGGAAGAGTGGTGGTGGAGGACGAGTAGAAGGAGGAGGACGAGGAGGAGGAGGAGGAGGAGGAAAAGGAGAAGGAGGATGGAATGACACTTTCGCATATTTGTGATTTCATTGGGCAATTCCGATTCGAATGGGAAGAATTGGATGGGGGGGGGGGGGGCGAGGGGATGGGATGGGAATGGGGGATGAGGGGTGGGTGAGGGGATGGGGGGGGGGTGATGGGTGGAAGTAGGGAAAGGAGGGAGGGGATGGGATGGGAATAGGGGAAGGGCGAGGGGAAGGGATGGGAGGGATGGGATGGGGGAGGATGGAAGGGAGGGGATGGGAAGGGTAGGGGGTGGGGTGAGGGGTGGAAGTATGGGAGGGAGGTGGGGGGGCGTGGGGAGGAAGTAGGGAAGGTAGGGGGGGCGAGGAGATGGGAGGGAGGGGATGGGAGGGAGGGGATGGAAAGGGTAGGGGGGTGAGGGGAGGAAGTAGGGTAGGTGTGGGGGCCGAAGGGAGGGAGTAGGGAAGGGATGGGGGATGGGAGGGGATGAGGGGAGGGGGGGAAGGGAGAGGGGAAGGGAGGGGAAGGGGAAGGGGCCGATGGGAAGGATGGGGATGGAAGGAAGAGGGGCACGAGGGAATGGAAAGGGAAGGATGGGGGAAAGGGGAGGGCATGGGAGGGAAGGGGAAGGGAGAAAGGAGAGGAGGGTGAGAGGGAGTAGGGGAGGCCATGGGAGGGAAGGGGAAGGGAGAGAGGAGAGGAGGGTGAGAGGGAGTAGGGGAGGGCCTGGGAGGGAAGGGGAAGGGAGAAAGGAAAGGAGGGAGAGAGGGAGTAAGGGAGGGCATGGGAGGGAAGGGAGAAAGGAGAGGAGGGTGAGAGGGAGTAAGGGAGGGCATGGGAGGGAAGGGGAAGGGAGAAAGGAGAGGAGGGTGAGAGGGAGTAGGGGAGGCCATGGGAGGGAAGGGGAAGGGAGAGAGGAGAGGAGGGTGAGAGGGAGTAGGGGAGGGCCTGGGAGGGAAGGGGAAGAGAGAGGAGAGGAGGGTGAGAGGGAAGAGGCGAAGGTAGGGGAGGGAAAGGGGTGGGTGTAAAGAGGGGAGTTAAAATAGGAGTTGAGGGGAGCGACAGGAAGCAATCCAGCCTCGTTTTCGCATGGGTGATCATAGGTTGTTAATGTATAGAATTTTCGATCTTATACACATACGCCTGAATGAACAAATAAGACAATAAACAATAAATTAAGAGAAAAACGAAACAAACAAAATAAAATTGAAAATACAAAGAAAAAGAATAAAACCCAAAAGCAACATTTATTTTTTGCAACGTAACGATGACTCATCACATTTTCTGACGCTGGCGATGGTGACTGATTGAAAACAATTATAATGTTTATATTGATCAACTGAGAGAGAAAAATAAATCATTTGGGAATAATTGCAGATTTTCTAGAATTAATGATGTCGCTAATTGCCTTCTGTCGAAAGATGATTGGATCTATAAAGGGATATTTATTTTGATAATGATTTTGCTGGAAAAAAACACATGAGGCAAAAAAATTAACAAGAATCTAGCATGAGATATAAATCAAATGGTGACATGAAGGAAAATGATAAACATGATCTATCTATCTATCTATCTAAATATCTATCTATCTATCTATCTATCTATCTACCTATCTATCTATCTATCTATCTATCTATCTATCTATCTATCTATCTATCTATCTATCTATCTATCTATCTATCTATCTATCTATCTATCTATCTATCTATCTAGATATAGATATAGATATATACGAGTATGTATACACACATACACACACACACACACACACACACACACACACACACACACACACACACACACACAAACCTTTATATACACGTAAATGATGCACAGGGAGGAAGCATGCAACCCTTTTTTGCAACAACGAAAGAATCGTCGTATCATTGCTTCATTGCATATCCTTGATGCTTGTGGTTGGTACCTGGCTGACAACCGAAGGGAGGAGAAGAGGTCGAAGAAGAAATATGGAAGGAGAAGAAAGAAGGAGAGGGATGGACGTAGAAAGCGAGGGAAAGAGAGAGAGTGAGAGAGGTGGAGGGTGAGAGAGGAGGAGGGTGAGAGAGAGAGGGGGGAAGAGGGAAATGAAGAGGGAAAAGGATGAAGCGTGAGGGAGGCAGAGAAAGTAAGTTTTCCCTCCCCCATCTCTTTCTCTTTCCACTCTCTCTTCCCTGTCATCTCTCTCTCTCTCTCTCCCTTCCTCCCCCCTCCCCCCCCTCCCTCTCTCTCTCTCTCTCCCTCTCTCTCTCCCTCTCCCTCTCCCTCTCTTCTCCCTCTCTCTCTCCTCTCTCCCTCCCTCTCTCCCTCTCCCTCTCTCCCTCTCTCCTGCCATCTCTCTCCCGGGAAATCAATTCCTTCCTTCGCTCTCAAAGCAGCCATTCACATTCCACTTTTGACGTCCATGCATTAGGGTGCTATGGATTACACCCTCTATCTGACCCTCCACTTTCCCTTCAATCGCAGTCTCACCTTTCCCTCCCTCCCCCCCTCCCTCCCTTCTCTCTACTTCCTAAGATGGTCTTTCCCTCCCTCCCCTCCTTCCCTCTAATTTCTAAGATGGTCTTTCTCTCCCTCCCCTCCTTCCCTCTACTTTCTAAGATGGTCTTTCCCTCCCTACCTTCTCCCTCATGATATACCTTTCTCCTTCCCTTTCTCTTCTCTGTTTCTCTTTTCTTTCCCCTCTCTCTATATTCATTCTTGTTTCTTTTCTCCTCTATTTCCCCTCCCCCTTCTCTTCCTCTTTCTATTCCCCGTCGTTTTCTCTACCCCTCCCCTTCCAATGTTCATTTCTTCACCCCTTTCCCTTTCCCTTCCTCTCTTCTTCTCTTTCCCTTCCCCTCTCCTTCTCTTTACCTTCCACCCCTTCCCTTCTTCCTACACCCTCATCCTACTGCTCCTCCTCCTGCTCCTCCTCCTGCTCCTCCTCTTGCTCCTCCTCCTCCTCCTCCTCCTCCTCCTCCTCCTCCTCCTCCTCCTCCTCCTCCTCCTCCTCCTCCTCCTCCTCCTCCTCCTCCTTCTCCTTTCCCCTGTGCCTCCTCTTCCTCCTCTTCCTCCTCCTCCTCCTTCTCCTCCTCCTCCTCCTCCTCCTCCCCCACCTCCTCCTCCTCCTCCTCCTCCTCCTCCCCTCTCCTCCTCCTCCTCCTCCTCCTCCTCCTCCTCCTCCTCCTCCTCCTCCTCCTCCCCCTCCTCCTCCTCCTCCTCCTCCTCCTCCCCCTCCTCCACCTCCTCCTCCTCCTCCTCCTCCTCCTTCTCCTCTTCCTCCTCCTCCTTCTCCTTTCCCCTGTGCCTCCTCTTCCTCCTCCTCCTCCTCGTCCTCCTCCTCCTCCTTTCCCCTGTGCTTCCTCTTCCTCCTCCTCCTCCTCTTCCTCCTCCTTTCCCCTGTGCCTCCTCACTGCCCTTCCTCTTTAAACAAGTCCTTAGGAGACCGTGTAATCTTCTTGTACTTCTTTTCCTCTTGTGTTTACAACTGCTTGTACTCTTGTAAATTTTCCTCCCTCCCCCTTTCCTCCCTCCCCCCTTGCCCCCCTCCCCCAACCCTTAAATTTAGGGGAATGGGGTCGTTTAGGTGATAAAGGTAGCGTGTTATTATTTTTTTAAGTACTTTTTTTTATCGTGCGATTTTTTGTCGCTTTTATTTTTTTTCTTCTATTTTTTGAGAGTCGAATTTATTTATCTATTTGTTTATTTGTATGTTCCGAAGACACAAATAGACAAAGATATTAAGTGAAGTATACAGACATATGCTCACAAGAATATCCATTCAAACAAACATTAAAAAAAAACATCAGTAGATTGGATAATCACGCACACACACACACACACACACACACACACTCACACATACTCATCCTTACACAAAACACTCAAAAATACTCTCCTATCTCTCTCCTACCCCTCCCTCCCCCCCCCCCCCCCCCCCCCCCCCCCCCCCCCCCCCCCCCCCCCCTTCCTAATCCTCTCTCCCTCCTGCCCCCACTCCTTCTTCCCCATCCCTTCCCCTCCCCTCCCCCCTCCCCCTATCTAACTCGATTCCCCAGAGAAAAGTTCCGTTGACGATGTGGTGTTGCAATCGGCAGAGGAGGGAAGGGGAGGGAAGGGGAGGGAAGCCTCGCTATTGTCTTGTAAGATCAAGGAGGAGGGAGAGTGAGGGTGGAGGGAAAGGGGAAGGGGAAGGGGAAGGGGAAGGGGAAGTGGATGGAGAGCGATGGGAGGGAAATAGAAAAGAAATGTGGGAAGAGGGAGGAGGGAGGGAAGGAGGGATGGAATGAGAGATGTGATGGAGGAAGAGGGGATCGTTCGTACAAGAAGATGGAGGAGGAAGGGAAGGGGGGAAGGGGGAAGGGGAAGGGGAAGGGGAAGGGAAGGAAGAAGAAGGGAAGGGAAGAAAGGAAGGAAGGAAAGGAAGAGAGGGTGGATGGTAAGGGAAGGGAGGGTGGAGGGGAAGGGGAAAGAAAAGGGAGGTTGGAAGGGAAAAGGGAAGAGAAAGAGAGGGTGGAGGGGAAGTGAAAGGGAAAGGGGATGGGGATGGAGAAGGGAAAGGGAGAGGGGATGAGAAAGTGAAAAGGGAAGGGAAAGAGAGGGTGGAGGGAAAGGGGAAGGGGAAGGGGATGGGAAAGGGGAAGGGGATGAGAAAGGGGAAAGGGAAGGGAAAGAGAGGGTGGAAGGAAGGGGAAGGGGAAGGGAAGGGAAAGAGAGGATGGAGGGGAAGGGAAAGGGAAAGGGAGGGTGGATGGGAAGGGGAAGTGCGGGTAGAGGGGAAGGGGAAAGAAAAGGGAGGTTGGAAGGGAAGGTTAAAAGAGAAAGGGAAAGGGAAGAAGAAGGGAAAGGGAAAGAGGATGTGGGAGGGAAGGGGAATGAGAAAGAAGGGAAGGGGGATGGGGAAACGGGGAAGGGAAGGAAAAGGGAAAAGGGAAAGGGAAAAATACCACCCACCCGCCTCTTTCAACACATTACACTGATCTATGAGGATTGTCTAAGAGTTTTAAAGGCTGTTCTTCTCCTTATTTAATCTTTGACAGACTACCGGCATCTTCCAAAAGGAACTTGTGGGAGAAATCTTAAGCTGGAATGGCCATAAAAACTAACACACACACGCCCGTATGTGTAAGTGCAAATACTCGTGTGTTTGAATGTACTTTTGTTTTTTGTGTGTTATTTTGGGCGTTTCTGTGTGTGTGAGAGAGAGATATAGATAGATAGATAGATAGACATATAGATAGATAGATAGATAGAAAGAGAGAGAGAGAGCGAGAGAGAGAGAGAGAGAGAGAGAGAGAGAGAGAGAGAGAGAGAGAGAGAGAGAGAGAGAGAGAGAGAGAGAGAGAGAGAGAGAGAGAGAGAGAGAGAGAGAGAGAAAGAGAGAGAGAGATAGATAGAGAGAGAGAGAGATAGATAGAGAGAGAGAGAGAGAGAGAGAGAGAAAGAGAAAGAGAAAGAGAAAGAGAAAGAGAAAGAGAAAGAGAAAGAGAAAGCGAAAGAGAAAGAGAGAGATAGAAAGAAATAAAGAAAAGAAACAAATAAAAAAAAAGAGAAAAATAAAGTATTTGTGTATATACGTATGTACTTACGAGTACATACATGCATGTATGAATATATGAATAGACACACGTGCATGTGCATATGCAATGTTCTACCTAAAAATAAAGTGACGAAGGGAGAATTACTGCTGTTGATAATGACTCAAGTAATGACCCTATTGATAAAATAATTGTCTCAATTAGTAGTGGAATAAGTGTCAATATTTTTGCGATAATTCTAATAATGGGATATAGTAATGGAGATGATATTT
>BOPN01004401.1:72500-82500 GCA_017312705.2 Penaeus japonicus | reverse complement strand
CCTTATTAATCGCTGTAAGAAACCAGGCACAGAAAAAGCGCCGTTCCATCACGATAAAACAGATGGAAAGAGAGATAGAGAGAGAGGGAGAGAGGGGGAGAGAGAGAGAGAGAGAGAGAGAGAGATAATTCTAATAATGGGATATAGTAATGGAGATGATATTTTACAATGATTTTAATAATAACGTCAATGACAATCAGGCAGTAATTGCAATATCATTATCTTACGGAAAAAATATGAGAGTGATTAATGACAATACTGGTTATGAAATGAAATGAAAAGCATGCTAATTTATCATGTAATATATATACTATATGGTTTAATATCAAATCAATGGTATGATACGCTATATAGATATATAATGCGTTATATCATCTTATATAATGATATAAGATGTTGCATATAATATTGCTATTATCATTATTATCACCAATATCATTCATGGTACTTATCAACATTATCACTTATCATCATCACTATATCCTTATTTTCATTGCAATTTTATCATTTTCATTGCAATTATCACCATTTTCATTGTAATTATCATCATATTCATTGCAATTATCATCATTTCCATTACAATTATCATAATTTTCATTGCAATGATCATTTTCATTGCAATTATCACCATTTTCATTGCAATTATCATAATTTTCATTGTAATTATCATCATTTTATTATTGTTATTATCACCATTGCTAAACACTCATTATCTAATGCAATTGCAACGATAGGAGAAATACAGTAATATCATCTTGTTGATGATATCATATATGTAAGCCGTAACGATGATAATAATAACAATGATGATAATGATGATAGTGCAAAAAAAAAAAAAAAAAATGTTAATCATATCAATGTTGATAAAAATAGTATTGATAATAATGATAATACCGGTAATAATGATGATAATAATAATGATAACAATAACAGCAAAAACAATGATAATATCAATGATAACGATTAGATAGCGATAATGACAATATTGATGGTAACTGTAATAACACTAACAATGCAAATGATAAATTGCAAGAAGCTAAACGACAGCCTTCATAATTGCAACGAGACCCATCAACAATAAAAATAATCACATCAAATAGTAGATTATTCTATCATTACTACTTCCGGCGTTGATGATTTAATAATAATCATCGTAAAAATACCAATGATAAAGACGATGTTAATAATGATAACAACAACATTAACAAAGTACTAAATATATGCGTAATAAATATTATTTTATGATTATCATTACGACTGTGACTTTCCTCATTATTATTCTAACTGTTGCAGAAACAATGTTGAAAAGTTGTCTGCACGTGTGTGTTCATGTTAATGCCTTTGATGGAATTCGTAATGTTTTGTTATGCATTGCAATGTCACAGAAAGAATATTAGTCGGTATGATAAAGATGATAAAAATGATATCAAGGGAAGGGTTATTATCATCTTTCTACTAATACAAAAATAAAAATACCCAAGAGAGCAAAGTCTTCAAGCTAAACTTATAAGATATTTCCCTTCATAGAAAGAAGAAGAAGAAAATATCAACAAAAACATACCCGCCCCCCCCCAAAAAAAAAAAAAAAGACAGAGAGAAAAAAATAATGAAATAAAAAAAGGACCACTCCCCAAATTAGACATAAAAAACAATATGAAATATGACCCCACTTCCTCCTCCCCTTCCCCCCTTCCCCCCACCCCAACCCACCCACCCACCCACCACCCGAAAAGCAAAAACCATACCACAATGAAAGAAAAAAAGAAAAAGAAGAAGAAGAAGCAGAAGAGGAAGAAGAAGAAGAAGAAGAAGAAGAGGAAGAAGAAGAAGAAGAAGAGGAAGAAGAAGAAGAAGAAGAGGAAGAAGAAGAAGAAGAAGAAGAAGAAGAAGAAGAAGAAGAAGAAGAAGAAGAAGAAGAAGAAGAAGAAGAAGAAGAAGAAGAAGAAGAAAAAGAAGAAGAAGAAGAAGAAGAAGAAGAAGAAGAAGAAGAAGAAGAAGAAGAAGAAGAAGAAGAAGAAGAAGAAGAAGAAGAAAGAAGAAGAGGAAGAAGAAGAAGAAGAAGAAGAAGAAGAAGAAGAAGAGGAAGAAGAAGAAGAAGAAAAAGAAGAAGAAGAAGAAGAAGAAGAAGAAGAAGAAGAAGAAGAAGAAGAAGAAGAAGAAGAAGAAGAAGAAGAAGAAGAAGAAGAAGAAGAAGAAGAAGAGGAAGAAGAAGAAGAAGAGGAAGAAGAAGAAGAAAAAAAAAAAAAAAAAAAAAAAAAAAAAAAAAAAAACAAAAAAAAAACCCTCCCAGGCAAAAAGGCGTTCATTCGAAGAAGCTCAAACAGCAACAAAACACCCACCGCTCGCAAGGGTCTTAATGGCGTGACAGAGTTGGTAACAGTGTTTGCCAAGTCTGTACAAACCGGTCGACTGTTTATCGAGTGCTTGCGTTCGCCCGGGCTTCTGGTGCTTGGCAGACAGGTCGTCTAATTAAGGCAAACATTGTCGTATCGATTATAGAGCCTTCGTTTAGGAGGGGTGTAGGGGTGAGGGGTGAGGGGTGAGGGGTGTTGGGTGATAGGTGATGGGTGAGGGGTGAAGGGTGTAGGGTGAGGTGTGAGGGGTTTAGTGTGAGGGGTGAGGGGTGATGGGTGAGGGGTGAGGGGTGATGGGTGAGGGGTGAGGGGTGTAGGGGTGGGGGGGGTGAGGGGTGAGTAGGATGAGGGGTGATGGGGTGATGGGGGAGGGGTGAGCAGGATGAGGGGTTAGGGGTTAGGGGGGAGGGTGAGGGGTGAGGGGTGTAGGGTGAGGGGGAGGGGTGATGGGGGTGAGGGGGGATGGGTGAGGGGTGAGGGGTGAGTAGGATGAGGGGTAAGGGATTTAGTGTGAGGGGTGAGGGGAAGGAGGGGAGGGGGTATGGAGTAAGGGGTATGGAGTGAGGGGTAAGGGATGAGGTGTGAGGGATGAAGAGTGAGGGTTAGAGATGAGGGGTTAAGGGGTGAGGGAGAAGGTTTGAGAGAAGAGTAAAGGATGTGTGTATGTGTCTACATGCATGTATGTATAGATAGAAATAACCTTTCAAATGCTGTCAGGACCACTCAACAATATATATATATATTTTTTTTTACTTCTTTACCGACACGAGGGGTCACTGATCTACTTATGACGGATCAGGGAGACTAAAGTATCTTAGTCTCTATGGCTGAGGAAAAGTCCCGTTATTGTGGCATCTCAAGCAAGCTCGACTGACACCTGTTCGAATAGTGTACTTCCGTTTCTTCTTCTTCTTCTGATGTTTATCCTTTTTATCATTGATATTTCACACCTCGGGATAATAAATAATTCATTATTAAAGCATATCTGCAAATGAATACATCAATGAAACCCGTAAATAGCGTCTTTATAACTTTATATAAAAAAACAAACTTGAGATAGAAAGTAAATAAACAGAGAAGGTATTTTAACCCCCGCATCACACTTACCGGTCGTTTGATGAGCGAGTGCCAAGTGAAGTAGATGAAGGTGAAGTTAGCTGGCACTGGCACTATGAAGTCAAGGGCATAGCTGTTGATCACACCTTCCCTCACATAGTACAGCTCGGCTACCAGACCTACAAGGGAGACAGAGAGCAAAGGGTTAAGAGTGGCTGGCATTACGTGGGTGTCTTTGGTGGCACTAGACACTCTGATGGCACTGGGGAGGGTTGGGAAGGTATGGCTGAGGCACGGGAAGGGCCAGGGAAGGCGGCACTGGGGCGAGTGGCACTGGGGCGAGTGGCACTAGGGCGAGTGGTGAAGATGGGCGAAAGGGAAAGATTTATGTTGTCACATGGCTCACGGTTCTACATTCAGACACTCACACACACATACACGCACACACACACACTAGGCTTACTAAATAAATGAATAAATATATATACATATATATAAATATAAATATATATATATATATATATATATATACATATACATATACATATATACATACATACACACACACACACACACACACACACACACACACACACACACACACACACACACACACACACACACATATATATATATAATATATATATATATATATATATATATATATATATATATATATATATACATATATATATATATACATATACATATATATACTGTATATATATATATATATATATATATATATATATATATATATATATATATATATATATATATATATATATATATATATATATATATACTGTATATATATATATATATATATATATATATATATATATATATATATATATATATATATATATATATATATATATACGTATATATATATATATATATATATATATATATATATATATATATATATATATATATATATATATATATATATATATATATATATATATATATATATATATATATATATATATATATATATACATATATATATATATATATATATATATATATATATATATATATATATATATATATATATATATATATATATGCATATATATATATATATATATATATATATATATATATATATATATATATATATATATATATTTATATATATATATATACATACATGAACAAAAAAAAAAACAAAAAAAATGTTTCAGCCTGAGAATAAATGAATCTGCAACATCAAAAGAATAGCAACCGTTGACGCAAATGCGCCCACGCCACACGAAACATGGGGCGTGGTGGCGTGGCATAGTTGCACCGCCACAGCACAGGGACGGAGCCACATATATTCCCATATCACGTAATGCTGCGCTATACAATATGGGGGAAGGCTGGGTTTGTAGCCTGCCCCCTCCCCCCCATCCCCCTATCCCTGGCCTTCATCCTCCCCCTCCCCCTCCCCCCCACTACACTCTGTCTTCATATGGGACGATAGTGTGGTTGTCTGTGTGAGTATGTGTGTATATCTGAACACGCACACGCAGTTGTATACATACCCAATGTATACAACTAGGCATACATCCCCCCCCCCCTCCCCCCCGATATTGTATAGCAATAATCAAAATCGTGATTAATTTTTACAATAGAATAATCATACCCTTTTTCCCTTTATGACAACCGATCTCATATATTTTACAATTTATATAATAACATGTTCCATTTCAGAGGCCCATTCCAATATAACGGTACTAGAAATCCCAACATGGTACCATCTAACCGCAAGAACAGGTTACAGAAATTACATGAATTTATCACGACCACAAAACTTGGACCTTCACACTGGACAAGTAGCCAGAGAGAATATCTTATAATAACCTATTTTTTTTATTTATTGATATCACCGCAGTACCGAGAATTCATACCATTATGTTAGGATTACTTATCCAAAGGTACTCTATCTAATCATACGATTGATGTGTACCTAAATGTTTTATTGCTGTTATTTTCTTTTATAGGCACTTGTTCTGGTACCACTTTCAATCATAAGTAAGGAAGGGTTTAGCTGTTTGTACGTATGTGGGAAGGCACTGATTTCGGTCCATGCTAATTCAAAAACCTCCTAAGCGGACACACACACACAGACACGCACACACACACACACACACACAGACACACCCAGACACACACACACACACACACACAGACACACACACACAGACACAGACACACACACACACACACATATATATATACACAAAGAGTTAGATAGATATATATAGCATTGATGTATTGAAAAAAAGAAAAAAAGAAAAATAAAGCTGTCATTGACTGTCTCATCGCTACTACTTCTATGTCATGTAGCATAAAGGAGAATTAAGAAGGAAAATAAAGAAGGAGAATTAAAAAGGTCGACAGGAATATAGCTGTCAAAGTATGATAATCTTCCTCATTTTTTTTTCAATTTCTATTTTCATTTTATGGGTTATGTATGATTTTTTTTCTATCGAGGTCCAGAAGCACTTCAGACATTGTTGCACGCATGAATTGCATCGTTGATCTTCAGATACTTACCATCACCAACCTGTCAACCAAACACAAACACCAGACTGCCAAGTGCATCTTCACCCCAACAGAAAAAACAAACAAACAACTTGATAGAATGTACTCATTAGCATTTTTTCTATTCTTCCTGTCGAATCATAGTTGGACACACACACACACACACACACACGCACAGACACAAACAGACACACACACAGACACACACACACATACACACACACAAAGAGTTAGATAGACAGGTAGATTAATCTCGATATATATATAGATAAATAGAAAGAAAAAAAGGCCCCGTGAATTTCGAGCACCATTCCGGAACAGGTAAAAATATTTAACCCTTATTAATCGCTGTAAGAAATCAGGCACAGAAAAAGCGCCGTTCCATCACGATAAAACAGATGGAAAGAGAGATAGAGAGAGAGGGAGAGAGGGGGAGAGAGAGAGAGAGAGAGAGAGAGAGAGAGAGAGAGAGAGAGAGAGAGAGAGAGAGAGAGAGAGAGAGAGAGAGAGAGAGAGAGAGAGAGAGAGAGAAAGAGAGGAGAGAGAGAAGGAGAGATAGGCAAATAGATAGATAGAGAGAGATAGAAAGAGAGAGAGAGATAGATAGAGAGATAGAGAGAGATAGAAAGAGATAGATAGATAGATAGATAGATAGAGAGAGAGAGGGAGAGAAAAAAGAGAGAGAGAAGGAGAGAAAGATAGATAGATGGATAGATAGATAAACAGATAAATAGATAAATAGATAGACAGATAGATAGCTAGAGAGAGAGCAAGAGAGCCAGAGAGAGAGAGAGAAAGCGAGAGTAAGAAAAACAACGATAAAGAATAATTACACCATAAACCACAAAAGGAGCTTCCGGCGACGAGGGGAAATGCCTAGGTGTCGAAAGAGGGGAAAATATTAATAAAATTCTTAATGGAAAGAAAAAAAACAAAAAACCCCGGATGTTGCAGCGCTCTTGCACAAGGGAGATGGCGCACTAAGGCTAAGAGTAATGACGCTTTGAGACAGCTAAATAAAAGGCTAAAATGAAAGGCTAAAATGAAAGGCTAAAATGAAAGGCTAAAATGAAAGGCTAAAATGAAAGGCTAAAATGAAAGGCTAAAATGAAAGGCTGAAATGAAAGGCTAAAATGAAAGGCTAAAATGAAAGGCTAAAATGAAAGGCTAAAATAAAAGGCTAAAATGAAAGGCTAAAATGAAAGGCTAAAATGAAAGGCTAAAATGAAAGGCTAAAATGAAAGGCTAAAATACGGTCTTTCTTCTTTTTGTTTTTTTAAATATCTTTCACAGGAATTACACTATTGCTTAAGCGAAAGATATCTGAGTGGTAGTGGTGGAAGGTGGTGGTGGAATTAAGGATGTGTGTCGAATCGAATCTAGAATGTTCGATTGTGGAGTGACGTCATTTCTATATGGAGGGATTATCCTGTTGCGGTGTGGATCAGTTATGAGTGAGAGAGAGTGAGAGAGAGAGAGAGAGAGAGAGAGAGAGAGAGAGAGAGAGAGAGAGACGGACAGAGAGAGAGAGAGAGAGAGAAAGAGAGAGACAAAGAGAGAGAGAGGCAATGAGAGAGAGAGAGACAAAGAGAGAGAGAGAGATAGAGAGAGAGAGAGAGAGAAGGAGAGAGAGAGCAAGAGAGAGAGAGAGAGAGGATAGAGAGAGAGGATAGAGAGAGAGAAGAGAAGAGAAGAGAAGAGGAGAGAGAGAGAAAGAGAGAGAGAGAGAGAGGATAGAGAGAGAGGATAGAGAGAGAGAAGAGAAGAGAAGAGAAGAGGAGAGAGAGAAAGATAGAAAACCTCCAAGCCAAGGGATACAAAGAAACAAAAACAAAAAGGAAAAAACAAAAAACAAAAAAACAAAACAAAAGGAAAACAAAACAAAAACAGAATAGCCCTCTTCTGCAATCGCAACCGCCTTTGATCCAAAGCGGAACAAGCGAGAAGCGCCGGAAAACATCCCCGACGGAACGCGAGCACCGGATATAATTTTCGAAGCGGTTTCGATACTTTTCATAAACTGCGGCGCGGCGAAGGGAGGGAGATTGATGGCGCGGGCGGGAGTGCGGAGAAGATGCCTATTTGCATGATGGATATCGGAGGCTGGCGGGAGTCGCGTAGGATCGAGAGCGCGCAGCCAAAGTTTCGGAAGAGTTGCGTAATCTTATGCGCTATTATTATTAGCATTATTATTATTATCATCATCATTTATTATTATTATTATTATTATTATTATCATCATCATTTATTATTATTATTATTATTATTATCATCATCATCATCAACATTATTATTATTATCATTATTATTATTATTATCATTATTATTACTACTACTATTATTATTATCATTATTACTATTATCATTATTATTATTATTATCACTATTATTATTATTATTCCACCGTCACCGCCGCTCGATCGATCTCATATCCACTCATCCATACAAACGCAATTCCTGAATGACGGACACAAAACAGGCAAAACAAACAAAAATAAACACAACCCCCCCTCCAAAAAAACAACAAAAAAACACACACACCACCAAAACAAACACTCCCAAAAAAAGCAACAACAACAAAAAACAAAGGCGTCTCGAACTGCGTGTCCGCGGCTTCGAAGCTCCGAGGCTCTGAGGCCCGTTATGGCGTCAGGTGAAGAGAGACGGACGCTTTTTATGGACGCGGCCTCCTTCGCTGAAGAGGTTAGTCGCTCCGTCCTCGCGTTATATGGTCATCCGGAGGGAGAAGGAGAAAGGTAATGAAAAAGGAAGACTTCTAGGCAAACGCTAGAAGTGTCATGAGAATGGCCATCGCGAAGGGAAAAAAAAGGACAACACACGAGGTTATATTTTCCTCGTTCTTGGAAGAGGGGAGGTTGGGAGGGGAGGGGGGAGGATGGGGGGATGGGGGGAGGAGGTCGGGGGGGTTCTTGAGTTGTGGGGTTAGGGTGGGGGTTCCGGGGGCTGGTGGCAAGACACTCGTGGTGTTTTCTTTTGCTTGTCTCTCTCTTTTTTTTCTTTCTCTCTCTCTCACTCTCTCTCTCTGTGTGTCTCTCTCTCTCTTACTCTCCCTCTCTCACACTCCTCCTCTCTCTCTCTCTCTCGCTTCTCCCTATCCTCCCTCCTTCCTCCTCCCTCCCCCACTCTCTCTCTCTCTCTCCCTCTCTCTCCCTCTCTCTCTCTCCCTCCCTCCCTCCCTCCCTCCCCCCTCCCTCCCTCTCTCTCCCTCCCTCCCTCCCTCTCCCTCTCCCTCTCTTCCTTCTTTTAAAGTCGCGTCGATGAAGGAGACTGATAAGATCTTGTCTGAAGCCCAAAGGCCGCTTTTGAAGAACGGGCTTTAAGGAACGGGAAATTATGCACACGTGTATGGCGAGGCTCACGCTCTGGAAATTTCGACGACACGGAAGGATGGACGAGTGGTTCTCTTTTTAATTTGTATTTTATACATACATACATACATACATACATACATACATACATACATATATATATATATATATATATATATATATATATATATATATATATATATATATATATATATATATATATATATATATATATATATATACATGTGTGTATGTGTGTTTGCATGTGCATTTATATCTGTGTGTGCATATGTGTGTGATGCGTGTTTGCACACGCGTTTGTATGTGTGTGTGTGTTTGTGTGTGTGTGTGTGTGTGTGTGTGTGTGTGTGTGCGTGTGTGTGTGTGTGTGTGTGTGTGTGTGTGTTTTCTAGTATTAGATAATCAAAATCTGGAAAACTTGAAATATAAAACCTGAAAAACGTGGAAACATTTAGGATTACACGGAATAAGTAAAATATATATATAAAATTACACACTAAGAGAAACTGAGAGACTGTATCATACTGAAACATAAACAAGAGGTGGGTCCATGGAGGTGGAAATAGATCGGGGAAGGAGAGTGAGCAGGGGACGGAATTTGCATAAAGGCGTGTCATACTTTATGTGGATGCATTAGCATTCACTGACCTATAAACACGTCCACACACACACACACGCACACACACACACACACACACACAC
>BOPN01004401.1:65000-70000 GCA_017312705.2 Penaeus japonicus | reverse complement strand
AGAAGAGGAGGAAGACCAGGAGAAAAAGGAGGAGGAGTTGAATATCGAGACTAAGCGGAAATTAAGATCGTTTGTGAGGCAAGGAGATATGTCACAAGAGATATGTTGTGTTATATTTTTCATCAAGAGTAGGTGTCAGCGCCGCCGTTCGTCTGTGTGGCTTTCGTGTCGTTTCGTTTGTTTTGAAGGAATATTCGTGTCTTTTTGATTTCGTTAACGTTTTTATTATTCGTGTCGTTTCGTTTTCTTTGACGGATTTTTCGTGTATTTTCGTGTTTGTTTTCGTTTTTTTCGTGTATTTTCGTATTTGTCTTCGTATTTTTCGTGTCTTTTCGTTTTTGTTTACACACTTTTCGTCTTATAAAAAAACAAGAAAAAAACACGAAAAAACAAAACAAAAGAAGAAACGAGATATAAAGGACGATGATGTTATAAAGATGAAAGAAAAATAAAAACTAAAACGAAATAGCCCCCCCCCGCCACACCACATCCCCACCTCCCCTCCCTCCTCCCTCCCCCCTCCCTCTCTGTTGCTTGTGCATAAAACGGGGTTCACGCGAGTTGAGCCATATTGAAAAATTTATGAGCCATGTTGAATGAAGGGAATCTAACCTGGAACGCAGATGGAGTGGGGAGGGAGTGGGGAGGGGGGAGGGGGTATGGTGACAGGGAAGGGGGGGAGGAGTGGGGAGGGGGAGGGAGGGGGGAAGAGGGGGTATGATGACAGGGAATGTGGGAGGGGGGTGAGCAAGAGGGGGAAGGATGGAGGAAGGAGTGGGGAGGGGAGGGGGGGAGGGGGGGGGGAGGGGGGGGAGGGGGGAGAGGGAGAGGGAGGGTGGGAAGGGAGGGAGTAAAAGGATAAAGAAATTATTCGACAAAAAGGTAAACGGGGAAGAAAATCAGAATTGAAAATGAAAATAGATAGATAGATAGAAGGATAGTAGGGGTTAGGGGTCTGAGTGGGTAGAGGGGAAGGGGGCAAAACGGGCGGGGGGGGGGCGAGGGGAAGGGGTTAAGTGGGTAGGAGAAGGGGTCAGTGTGGGTAGGGGGCAAGGGAGCAGAGGGGGTATTGGGGGAAGGGGTCTGAGTGCGCAGGGGTTAGGGTTAAGGTTAGGGAAGGAGGTAGGGGGGAGGTAGGAGAGAGGAGGGGGAGGAGGAGGGGAGGGAGGAAGGGAGAAGGAGAGTAGGGGAAAGTGAAGGGTAAAGCGGAAAGAGAGAGAGAGAAAGAGAGAGAGAGAGAGAGAGAGAGAGAGAGAGAGAGAGAGAGAGAGAGAGAGAGAGAGAGAGAGAGAGAGAGAGAGAAGAGAGAGAGAAAGAGAGAGAGAGAGAGAGAGAGAGAGAGAGAGAGAGAGAGAGAGAGAGAGAGAGAGAGAGAGAGAGAGAGAGAGAGAGAGAGAGAGAGACAGAGAGTATCTATGTGTATATGTGTGTCAGCGTATATATAAATACATATATATATATATATATATATATATATATATATATATATATATATATATATATATATATATATACATACAAACATATGTGTATATAACTATATACAGCAGCATTTGAAGCACAAAGCACAAAGAGCCCTTCAAAACACAGGTAATCCGATAACTTTGGAAATAACGAAAAACTATTTTTTGTATATGGTGTATCACTGCCAGAAAGGCCACAAACTCGAAAACCGTTGTTTGTAAAAGAACATAAGAAATTAGATAGATAGATAGATAGATAGGGAAAATGGGGTGTATGTAGATATGCATGTGTGTGTGTTCGTGTGTGTGTTTGTGTGAATATGTGAGTGTTTGTGTGTGTGTTTGTGTGTGTTTGTGTGAATTTGTGAGTGTTTGTGTGTGTGTTTGTGTGTGTATTCGTATATGTGTGTTTATGCTTATGTTAGTATATATATATATATATACATATATGCATACATATATATATATATATATATATATATATATATATATATATATATATATATATATATACATACATATACATATATATATACATATACATATATATATACATATACATATATATATACATATATATACATACACATATATATATACATATACATATATATACATACATATATATACATATATACACACACATACATATGTACATACATGCATTTCCTTTTCTCTTATTATCATTTCCTTTCTTTCTACGTCACAAAATCAATTTCTGTCGCGTCATCAAAAGCAACCGTCTATTTCCCCCTCGTTCCCTCTATCCACGACAACAATAGCTGACAGAGAAGGTGAGGTCAGCGCAACAGCTAGCGTAAGGAGCTGACCGTGGGAACGAAAGGAACCGATTTGGCACTTTGGCGACCTTTTAAAAATAAATTGTCCAAAATAAATGGATCTCTTCGTCGGATGATGAATCGCCAGAAATAATCGCCACGTCAATGGGCGGCTGATGCATTTCGCCAACACTCGCTGCGATGAAAACAGGTGTGTATACATGCAACCATGCGCAAACACGCACACGCACACATATTCACATATACACACACACATATGTATCTGTATATGCATATCTCTCTCTCTCTCTCTCTCTCTCTCTCTCTCTCTCTCTCTCACTCTCTCTCTACACAGACACACACACACACACACACACACACACACACAGATATATATATATAAATATATATATATATATATATATATATATATATATATATATATATATATACATATACATATATACATATACACATATATACATACATATATACATATATAAATATATACACATATTTTAGTACATCATATTTATATAAAAAAGTGCAACCTCAAGCAACGAAAATCTTTTTAGGAAAATACTCGTAACACGTTGATGTTGGCAATATTGCAAGAGAGGTTCAGTGTTGCCAGGTCAAGGCGACAGGTAGCCCGAGGGAACGAATGGTTAATGGGAAGATGGGAGACTTGTGGTAACAGTGGCGGTAGAGGAAGGGGGAAGGGGGAAGGGGGAAGGGGAAGGGGAAGGGGGAAGGGGGAAGGGGGAAGGGGGAAGGGGGAAGGGGGAAGGGGGAAGGGGAAGGGGGAAGGGGGAAGGGGGAAGGGGGAAGGGGGAAGGGGGAAGGGGGAAGGGGGAAGGGGGAAGGGGGAAGGGGGTGGGGAAGGGGGAAGGGGGAAGGGGGAAGGGGGAAGGGGAAGGGGAAGGGGGAAGGGGGAAGGGGGAAGGGGGAAGGGGAAGGGGGAAGGGGGGGGATGAGACGTTGAGGGGAAAAAAGGGAAGAGGAGGATATGGAAGAAGAAGAAGAAGAAGAGGAAGAGAAGGACAAGGAGAAAGAAGAAGAAATGGAAGAGGAAGAGAAGGACAAGGAGAAAGAAGGAGAAATGGAAGAGGAAGAATAATAAGAGGAAGAGGAGATGGAGAAACAGGAAGGAAAATAACAGGAAGAATAATTGGAGGAGAATGGTAAATGATCACAAGAAGAGCAAAAATGAAGAAAAAAAAGAGGTAGAAAAAGAAGAAGAAGAGGAAGAGTAGCAGGAGGAGGGGGAGGAGGCAAGAGAGAAAGAAATAAAAGACATCAAATGGCGAGAAGGTCCCTCTACCTACCCCCCCCTCCCCCCGCCAACACCATCATTGCCAGAACAAAAGACGATCCGGAACAAAGGAGAGAAGTACGAGCTCCACTGTTACCAATGACGTTTGTGACCTCAATGACTTGTGATCGGTGGAGATAATGGCAACACTTAACAGGAGATGGTCAGCTGATCTAGGCGACGCGCGAACGTTTCGTAAAAGAAAAGAAAAGAAAAAAACGTTTTTTCCACGGTGCCTGAACGTTTTCTTGTTTGTTTGTTTTTATGCTTTTTGTTTTATTTATTTATTATTATTATTATTATTATTATTATTACTATTATATATATATATTTTTTTTGGGGGGGAGGGATTAATTCGTTGGAAGTTGGTTGTAAATACACTATTTTTTCATTGATATTTTTTTGTGAAATTGATTTGTGGGATTTGGTTGTAAATATACCTTGTTGTATTATCTTTTGTAAATCTGAGACTGTATTATCTTTTGTAAATTAGAAAATGAATTATCATTTATAAATTTGAAACTGTATTAACAATTGTAAATTTGAAAATCTATTAGCATTTGTAAATCTGAAACTATTGCCATCTGTAAATCTGAAAATGTAATTTAGTTACGGATATTTTAAATAGAGATTAGGTCATTATAGATTATAAGATGATAATCATTTATACAAATAAGGAATGTATGTTTTTATGCGTATGGTGTTTTGTATTTATTTATGTCTTTGTTTTTTGTCTTATGTTGAAAGATATCGATTTAGTTAGATGTATGCAAATATATATCTAGATACTATCTATCTCTCTGTTTATCTATCTATCTATCTAACTATTTGTCTATTTGTCTATCCGTATCTCTCTCTCTCTCTCTCTCTCTCTCACTCTCTCTCTCTCTCTCTCTCTCTCTCTCTCTCTCTATATATATATATATATATATATATATATATATAAAACCTTCCCGGCGCGCGCACATGTGTGTGTGTGTATGTGTGTGTCAATTTGGAATAATCGAACAGAAATCTTGGAAATCCCAGAGGACAGCAAAGAAAAAGGATAAAAAATCCTGCCCCTATTGAGTTCCTGTTGTAATTCTATATCACCGCATCTTTTGCTTGGGTTAAAAAAGCAAATCTCACACACTGCTGCCGAGAGGACACAGGAAAAACGCCCTTAAACACATACCGAAAAGACTGTTCTACCGCCTTTGTTCTTATCCCCGTGACTAAAAAAAAAAAAAAAAAAAAAAAAAAAAAAAAACGCACATAGACACACGCATACACATACACATACATACATACACACACAGCTTTCCAGGGGTCTCAACATGCCACATAAAAGCCTGGCCGGTATGTGAGGCAACCTTTCTCATGCGGACACAGCAGGGGGGAGGGGAGGAGGGGTTATTGGGGGGGGGGGGTGAGGGGGTGATGTCTCTCCTCCACCACGTA